>JAAGNO010007523.1:32964-53048 GCA_033439905.1 Ceryle rudis
GCCAAACTGAGCAGTTCTGGGGGAAACTAGATCTGTTCTGACCCCAGAAGAAAACAAGCCTTGAAGGAAAAGAGCACAAGCAAGCACAACACGATGAAGCATTTCATCTTGCAGCCTGAGTGATCTCTCATTAAGTTCAGTGGAAAGACTTGCTGACTTCAGTAGCAATTAGCTAGACAAAGACTAACACAAGGCAAAGCAGGAAGAAAAGTGGTGACAGTGGGATATAGCATGATCACAGCAAACAAAATCATGTGCTAATGATTCAGGGTGAAACTAAAGTGCTACCTAAAAATGCTTTTGAGTAATACATAGAACACGGTGCAGGTGTTGAATAATCCACATTCTTGCATCTCTACCTGCACATATGTACATCTCTAAATTTCTAAATGTGCATATTCCATCTTATAATTATCTTCCCAGTGTTGGTGTTTATGTTGAACGGGGTAATAGTGGTTTCTGCTTGTTGTGATAAATGAGCATGAGTTAATTCTTTTCAGTTGATATGTAATTTAGATTCAGCATCCCCGCTTTGTTGTGTAGAACAAATTATCTGTGGCATTGTCAGCAGCTCCCACTGGAGTGAGAAAGCATTAGAAGTCTGATACTGAAATCAAATGACCTCAGTGAGAATTCAGAGCCCTTTGTTTGGCAGAAGGTCCTACTGCTCCAGCCCAGTGACTGACTGAACTGTAAATGTCCAAAGACGGCACAGCCAACTGGCACAGCATCCCACTGAATAATGTTTGTGTGACTATAGAATACTTTTCAGCAGTGTAACGAGCCTTCAGTTGCTTGTAGCCATTATAAATCCCCCTTCAGCTCAAATGCCTACCATCTTTTAGTGCCCTTAAGAGACAGAGGTGTGGGGAAGTCCTGTGTCTGTGTATAAATATCATGGAACATTGTGGACCTACGTGGGCCTCTGCACTTGCCACTCCCACTGATTTCAGGAGGACTGTGTAAGTTCATGCCACTTGAATGAACAGTGGAGAAGCATAACAGTCATTAAGGCACATGACATAAGAGCATCAGATACGTCCACCTGACAGACAGTTGCCAGCCGTAGGTAACTGGAACATATAGGGGCAATAAACTGCATCATCCCATTATCCCATAGATAATAAATCCCATATATAATAAACACATTATCCCATACTTAGCCTCCTCACCTCACTAATTTTCTGAGAAACAGCTAAGCATGGAACCTCTAGCCTGTGCTAGCAGGAGCTTTCATTCCTGATGGAAACACCTTGGCCAAAATGGACAGAGATTAAAGGCAAGGGCCAATGGAAAAAATAGCTACTGCTCTTTCAGGTTGAGGCTAAATACATAGACAACTTACCACCCTTAGGTACCAGTAATGGCAAGATAACATTTCCAGCAAGCAAAATTAGAGACAGGAGTGGCTAAGCCTCCTCTGCAAATAACTAATATAGCATAGGAATGACTTAGTTCTCTTCTGGCTTCTTCTGGCTACAGCAATTAACATTCAAATACAGCTTAACTATGGAGTTGTTTTTTAACCTGCAGATGAGTGCCATTCCACATTTTCCACTATCCTCAGTAATGGCAATGACAATTTCTCTGGGAAAATGCTACTAAACTTACATGACAAATTTGAGTATAACAAAAGAAATATCTCACTATGTTAATTAAGCAATTTTGTTGCTAAGAAAAGCCACTTAAGGAACAAGTTAGATACTTTGTGTAATTGTTAGTGTTCTGGCAAATTAGAATAAATGATCTGTCGATAGCCTCTGGTCAGCTAAGTCCTTCCTGCACAAAGGCATTATTGAGGGAAGGGTCAAGTCTCCTCCACCTCCTTCTCATCCTGTTTGTTGGCATGACTGCAAGATACACTTTTGTAATCCATCCTATGCAAAAGTCAGGCTCAGATTCCAACAGGAAAGACAAGTAGCTTGCTTTTCATCTGATTCTTGTCCTTTGACTTATTCTGCCAGGCAATAGTTAACATGTCCATCAGTACAGCTGGATGAGTCATTTCACACAAACAATCCACATCTTTAAAGGGTAGTCTCCAGACAAGGAGATAAACCAACAGAATTTTATCTTAGGCAAAGAGAATTACTGCTGATACCTCTTGGGAATAAGAATAATATAAGTGGGTATAAGAATAATGTGAATGTAATAGAAATCTGACAACAGCACATAAAATAATATCAATGTGCAATCTGAAGAAAACTAGCAAATGAGTGATTCCAGGCTAGGAATCACACAAGTATGTGAAAATGATGACTTGTTTATGGGTTAGTATCTACTACCGGTAAAGATCATCAAGCATTTTGGACAGTATCTGGCAGACCACACTCAAGCTAGCTCAATTTGAAAGACAGGACTCATGACTACGAACTTATCTTCATTACCAAATTGTACTTAATCTTTGAAGGAGAAGGGAACTAGGGGGTAGAGGGCAACAATCCAACTGTTTTATATTTTCACAAGATCTGCTGTTGTTGTTTTAGGACAAGATACCTAGCACTCAAATAAAGCTATTTCATAATTAGTATGTCATACCAAAAGCACCAGTTTAGATGAAATAAAACAAAAAAGTAGGTAAAAGAGAGGGGAACTAATTACCCTGTGGGAAAAAAATATCTAGAGTGCAATAAAACCAATGCAAATGAATAGGCCTGAAATTCTAGATATGGAAATTGATGATTCAGAACTGAAATTTGTTTAGATCATTCTCTGTTTCTGACAGCATTTACGTGTCTTAAAGTTACCATGTCTACTAGAGGCTGAGTACCACTATGATGGCAGATGTTGGATTTATCGCATATTTGATGGCTAACTATAAATGGAGCTTCAGGTGTTTTCACAGGACACGTAAAAAGAAATACCACAAGGAAACACAGAAAAGAATATATTAATTTTGCTAGTTTCCTTTTTACTTGCACTGGTTATTCCTGAGGAGCTTCTAAATCATTGCTATTCTCATTCTGATTTCAGAAAAGCAATGTTTTGGGCAAGACAGGATGGAACCTCGATCCTACCAATGAGTGCAGAAGGGCAGAGCTTCAGTTTCCTGAACAAGCACAGATACACTGAATACGGCCAGGGAAATGTCTTGCTTTAAATTGCTAATCTGTTAACTCCTGCATTAACTCACAAAGGGCATTGTGTTTCAATCATGAGTAAAAGGATTTTTTTTAATGTACTTTGGGAACTCTCTGGGTCTGAAGCAAAATATTAATTTAAAAATCATTTCCTTGCATTGTTTTGGAAAACATTAGGATTTCAAATTAAAGAGCATGTAGTTAGTTATTCGGTAGGCTATATCTGTAACACTATATAGACATACACATAGCCACTACCTCCCTGGTTTTACAGAAGTACAAAAATGTCTTTAAATGTGATTCTGGCCGATACCTATCAGCATCCTCCCTGACAGTGGAAGAAATTCTGAACAGTGCTCCCGTTTAATTATTATGATTAATGATTTTGCAAGTCATTACTTGGTCATTGTTAAATGAAACAAAATCAGGTGTTCAGGGAAGCTGGTGGAAAATTAATTCAGGATTTAGCCCAGAAATAAACAGACTAGTTGTACTAAGAAAAATATGGAAAAACACATGAAGCATATGACATAGAGTACATAAAATAGAAAATTTCTGTCTCCCTCGTTCCTTGCATCTATAACAGAGTTCAAAAGACAGAAAACAAAGCTTGTTTTAATTTTACTGACTGTCTTGATGCCTTCCTGTTGCTCTTCTTTCCTCAGCTTTAAATTGTAATTAGAGCAAACTTTTTAATGATTTTTTGCATGTTCTTCTAAAGTTATCAGCTTACCTGGATTGCCAGTACAATTATAGAGCATCAAGAAGAATGCTATCCTACCTGAGAACACAGCAAGTGAGAAAACAAACGAGAAGTTTTCAAGCTTTATGCACCTATTTCTCTTGGTGTTTTTATCACTTCTACACTGCCTGAGGAAAAGCTCATATGGATCCTCTCTTAATCTCTGTATGAGCCACTTGCAGTCTGAGGCTCTTTGGCAGATGATCCAAAGACAGTCTTTGTCTCCTGAAATAAATGCATGCAGACTTATCAGGTTCCTGTACCTTTTGGACAGATGATGAATAATCCTGACAGCTTGGCTGTTAATTTTTTAATTAGAGATAAACCCTGCATTATGTAGCAGAGTAACAGAGGATCCAGATGCCTTGTTGCTTTTCAATCAGGTTGTGCAGTAACAGGATTAACTCTGAAAAATAGTTGCTCTACCAGTATGCATATGGTTAACCAGGTGACCCACTGCTTTAAAATAAAATTCAGTAAACCTTCTTTTTCTTCCAACACTGCCTTCGTGGGAGCTGAACCACCCAAAGTGCACAATGCCATCAGAATTCCAGGATGACAAATCTCTCTGCTTTTATTCTTCTCCCAACCCTAAGCTTTGGCTGATTCCAGATATATCATAATCTCTGGAAGTTTCTTACGCACAGGTTTTTGCTTTCTTTTACAGGTACATGGCCATTATTGATCCCTTGAAGCCTAGGCTCTCTGCAACTGCTACCAAGGTGGTCATTGGGAGCATATGGATTTTGGCTTTCCTGTTGGCCTTTCCGCAGTGCCTATACTCCATAACCAAGGTGATGCCTGGGAGAACTCTTTGCTATGTAGCATGGCCAGGTGGTCCAAATCAGCATTTTACGTAAGCTTTTGTTCTTTTAAACTTGTGCATGGTGGGGTCTACACTTGCAGTGGACTTGGCAAAAGCTGTAGTGTATCATGCAGATACTCTACATGCAAAATAACTTCTTTACTGTGAGGATGACAGAGCCCTGGAACAGGCTGCCCAGAGAGGTTGTGGAGTCTCCTTCCCAGGAGACTTTCCAAACCCAGCTGGAAAAATCCCTGTGGAACCTGCTCTAGGTGAACCTGCTTTAGCAGGGGCAGTTGGACTCTATGAGCTCCAGAGGTCCTTTTCAACCCCTACCATTCCATGATTTCTGAAAGTGTCGAATAAACAGTCAAACTGAATATACTCTATTTCTCCCTCTGGCAGAATGAGGAGTAAGTGGTTACCTAGCCACAGAAACACTATTTGCCCTTTCATATCTTCACTGGCAATTAAGAACAACTCTGTACCCAAGGCTGAAAGCCTTTTTAACCATACAGCATCCAACCTGACCTCTTTCAGGCAGGTGAAAAAGGCACTGATCATATGACTTTTATCACTGTAGCAGGCATGCACAGATATTTCTCTTTAGGGCAGTAAGGTCATTCTGCAACAGCTGGGAATTCTTCACTGATCCTTCACTGGGATTTTATCTAAAGATGGCATTTAACAAGGAACTAAGAGGAGACAAAAGAAGTTCTTTTTCTTCCGCAAGGCTTACATCATCAGCAATGACTATATTGCACATTGGCATCAGATCTGTGTTGCCTGTGTGCCAACAAGTCTGCCATATGAAGTACTTTGAGTAACACGGGATACTTGCCAAGGCCTCCTTACCATTTAAATACTTGGGTTTCTCTTTCATTTATGGTCCAGACTGGAGCTGAAAACCCCAGCTTGCCCTTAGAATACTCTACCATGCAATAATGAAACCAATTCAGCTACTTATGGACAAGCATACCTTATCCTGCAGTCACTAATCATAACCACTATAGTCATTTTTAATTCATTCTAGTGCAAGTTCAGAATCAGAACTAGAAACCCCATACAGTATTTGCATTAAAATGTACATCAATGTGCAGTTCAATTCAAGACTTTTGTAAAGACAGTAAAAACACTGAGGACTAGCCAGTCAATATAAAACATGCTTTGTGCTACCGTGGCGCTCTTGGCTTCTTGCAGCCCATTCCACTGGCATAATTCCTCTGAAAGCACTGATCAGTTTAATGCTTTTTCATTGCAGGTATCATGTCATTGTGATTGTGCTGGTCTACTGCTTTCCACTGCTTGTCATGGGCATCACCTACTCCATAGTGGGAATTACCCTCTGGGGAGGAGAAATACCAGGCGACACATCCAACAAATATCATGAGCAGCTCAAAGCAAAGAGAAAGGTACTGTTCCATTGAACCTCACTAAGTGAATCCTGACAGCATCACCTGCAAGTGTGTTGCAAAGTATCACAGTATATTCCTTCAGAAAAATAACCAAGTCACTCGAGATACCAGTAAGAGAGATCTACTTCAATGAAAAAATGTGATTAAGTTTGACAAGTTGTCTTTTATGTTCAGAAGCTGTTCCTTTTGTAACCTTGTTTCATCACTAAGTAGCGGTCTTATTTGGTTTTTAACTTTTCTCCACATGCAGCAGCATATATTGTGTCTGATACGTGGAAACTAAACCCCAGTGTTTAGCATTTACAGGGCTAAAATACCAAGTTTTGAACAATGGGCTAGTGAATCATAGGCTCCTCTTAGACCAGATTCTCATCGTACTGAAAGAAAAGTGAACGCAGATAGATTGTAACTGCATCAGTGACTTTATTGGCAGAGTTCCATGACAGCTCTTCAGTTCAACTGCTGTGCTCTCCAGGAGGATTTATGAAATAACTGGTACGTGGAAAGATGAATCATAATTAGTTATTCATGTAGATTAAATAATAGACTGGAATCCAAATAAAGCTATCATTCAGCCTGTCTGATAACAGAGCTATTGCTCTTCCTTTATTCAAACAAACAAAAAAAATCTGCTTTTCCTGCTATGCAGCGTGCAGATATCTAGTCATACGGAAAGTTTGTGCACTGATAATGAAGGAGAAATATAAAATAGCTGACTGAATGTCTGATATTATGCAATGATACAACAAAAAAGGATTTTTTTTTGATAGGACTGTTTGAAATGGTATTTAATGTTAAGAAGGTAGCAAATAGTTCATGTAAGACCTTTAAAAGAAACTATTTTCCAAGAAAAGAGTTGAAGCTTGACAAAGTTGTTAGTATTTCAATAGTCTCATCAGTTCATATTGACTGTGCAGTGCACTCTGAATCCTGAAAGCAACATCAAGGAACTCAGGATTAAAAAAATTTCACAATATGCACTACAGGTTGGGTAACACAAAGTCATACTTAGTATCTTCAAGGGTCAAAGACTTGAAATTATTAGAAATTTAGGGCTGTATCAGACTGCTACCACTAATTTTTTTTTTTTAATCAAATGTCTCAGGGACTGACCAATCTAAATTTGCCTGATATCAAGCTATTGAACTTCTTAATATTCACTATATGTGGGGACTTTGCAGCCAACACCTCTTCTGCTTAAAGCTCCTGGCATGAGACTGACTTATGTTCAGCTGAACACAATTTATTCTCCTTCAATTCCCACTTTTCATAAGGCAGAAGTAAAGGTTCCCTACTGTCATACAGAACTGAAGTTTATAGAGGTGGCTCATAATGCAACTATCAGCTTTCCTAGGCCAAAGTGTTCTTTATATTCAATGCAAATACTTAGCGACTTGCTTCCTCCCTGGGAAGGTACCTTTGCTTGGTTTTACAATTCTGAGAGAGGGAAGTGAAACAACCTACCCAGTCTATCATGGGATAAAAAAGGTGCAGAAATCTAATTGGGTATGAATAATATATACCTTCTGCCAAAAACAGGTGCCTGGGGAATTTTTTTTGCCATCAGTCATCCTCTTCTGTAATGGGTTTACTCTTTGACTTTGCAGAGACTGACAATGAAAATAAAATGGAGAAAATGATAGGGGTAGGCTAGAAGAGAACAACAAAGAGGAAGGTGGAGAATTAAACCCTATTTTAAGAACAGGTGGTCTCACTGATCCAACAGACATGGCACTATGGGTTATATTTTGTGGGTGCCTATATTGCTTGACTATGTGAAATTTCACTCTGCTCCAGTTAAATTATCATTCATTCAAAGTGCTGATGCATTAGGAGCACTTTGTAGACCAAAGCTTTACTGTGGTGGAAAACTACAGTACACTGTACTTTAGTGCAGCCAGGCATAAATTTAGCAGGCATTGTTCAGCACATTAAAAAGCCAAGACGACTACGTAATAGCAGGTTGAAGGACAACATACTCCATCTAGGTCCAGTTCTGTATGTGCCACTGCATTGTTGTCAGGCAACAACCAAAACAAATAAAAAAGAAATGGTTATTAAAGATTCTAGCCCTTATGCAGAACTGTCCGACTGATACCTCGCACAGCTGAAGGTATGACAAAATACCACCCATATGCTGTGCTCGTACGACGTCTTTCCTCCACATGAAATACAAAGAATTGAACTAAAAGTTTCTGAAGTCATTTGCTCTGAATCTCTCTTTGTTTTCTTATCATATAGTCCAACTTCATGATTTCATACTTTTAAGTTGGTCTCCTCCAAGGTTAGACTCACCTATAGATATATGTTAGACTTTGTGAAACTACTCTAGAAATTAAATCCGTTTGAAGATTTTGGTATCAATGAGACATACCAAGTTTTAAACATCGGTTTTATGTGGTTGTGTTTGACAGTGTCACAATTCTTGCTTAAAGTAAAGAAACAACTCAGGAAGAAGGAATTCTTGTGAGCTTTTAAAGGCTCCTCCAAAAGCAAGTTTGTCCCTTGTTTTCCAGATGCTGGAAGATGTTGAAATGTGTCCAGACCTTTCTCCACTTACTGTCAGTTTGTCTCTTTCAATATTAAAATGTTAAATGAAAACAGGACAGGAACCAGCCTCAGGGACCAAGAAGACTTGTCATCACACACCACCCTAACAGAATTTCTCTGATATCATTTTAAATCTCCATCTTAAAACCATTTTGCCTTCTGGATTGCTACATCTAATAGAAAATCTTACCACTCCCAGAGTTCCAGTTTCCAGGCTAAATTTATTTATAGACAGCTCTAGTTAAGCCATTATTTTCTGTTAGCTTAATTAACTACTTATTATCCCTCACTGATGCCACCTCTACAGATCTTTTTACAGCCATATCATCTCTTAGCCTTTATTTATATTCCTTACATTAATGAAACAAGTGCTTCTGGTCTTCTTTTATACAACAACATCTGTATGCAACACGTGACAAAAACCAGACAAGGAATGCCATCAGTGAAGTCTTACCATGGTCTTGCACAGTGGTAATAACACTTTCCTGTCTCTAGTGAAAATGCCTCACCTGGAACATCCCAATACCTCATTTATTCCTTTCATTAAACTGATGACCGGGTTGCGCTGTAATGAATCAATACATCTGTCTCTTCCTCATTTGTTCACAACAGCTCATTCTACAACTCACATCAGAAAATTTTATTAGTCCTTCCAGGATGTTTTACTCTGTATTTCTATATTTGTGATTCCTTATGGCAGAAAACTCATGTGAAATACTGAGTCTAGTTACAGTCCTAGGGCAAAAGTTTCTGTTTATTTTTAATAACCAAAGTAAGACTGGATTAACAGATTAAAAATTTCAACAAACCACTCCAATGGTTGTGAACTCAGAGTGGTTTTAAATGCATTGCTGAATTGAACTACAATATATGCACACAGATAGGAGTGAGCTCATAAGAAGCCCCTTCCTCCCTGAGTCCATGTATAGAAGTCAAGAACAAATCAGTTTTAGCATGAGTTTTGAGTCTGTTTTGCTTTCTGGAATGGCACCCAGCACTGGTGGGGTGAAAAGTCCAGGAAGTTTGACACAGCTCAGTCATTTTGGAGGACTTCAGTGCTAAGTGCTATGTATTCATCAGAGCTGAACTGCAGTTCCAGCATTGCACTTATACGCTTTTACATTAATTATATGTTGCTATTCATGATAAAACATAATTTTAGTACACCTTTTTCTGATTTAAAGGAGAAGGCTATGCGACTACTTCCTTAAGACCTCACTAAACTCCTGCTACAGCATAAACTTACAAAGAGGAAAACAGATGAAACAGCCCAGGGACATCACAAACAGTGTCAGGAGATGAATTGCAGAGAATCTATAATATTCCAAATGTGCTTTTTAGAAGTAGGTGAAAATTATCACCTGCACACAGAGGGGTATCTGTGTTATGTCTCTTGATACCTTCACCTAACAAATTTAATCGTTTAACTCATGCTTTACAAGTTTCTGTAGTGCAACACTGTAAACAACCTATTCAAAGCACCTTTATGTCATTACTCATTTTCAGGGTTGGATAGAAAGAGTTTCTTTGATTTCTACAGGCTCTGGAGCAGGTTTCCTAGGAAACAGCTTCAGCCACTGTGGCATGGGTCAGCTTATACCTTATTCCACAAGAGTATCAAACCAGTGCAGTAATGATCAGTGTGCTGACCAGTGGGGCCAGGCAGCGTGGCTACTTTAATGCCTGAAGCAATGCTAAAATGTCTGTACAAAAGCAGAAATAGCAGATGCTGTCAGGACAATGACAGTCCTGATACTTTTTTGCAGGAATAATTGACCAGAGCATGTACCGCCTTTTTACTGACCAAATATTTCCAAAATGTTCTATATGTGAGTTACAAGTCTACTTCTACTAAATTCATAACCTTGTACAGTCATTTGTGAAATAACAAAAATAAACTAAGTGCAAAATATAAAATTCAGGCATCACTGACATTAACAGTTTCCTTTCAACTCGATTTAAATTAGACTGGGGGACATTATTTAGCTTTGTTTTTTCTCTCAGGGGGTAATAAACACTCTTGCTGCAGCCTTTGAAAAGGTTGATGTTACTACTACAGCAAATGCATAATTATGATGGTAATAAAAGAATAGCTTTAACTGCTTTTTTTTTCTGAATGGGATTTTGCCATGCATTTTAAACAAGTACAGTCCACGAATAATTCATTTCATCTTCAGGCAACACAATTTTATTCCCATTAACAGAAAAGAGAAGAAAAAGGGTTTTCCAACTATGTACTAAATAATCTGCATTCTTTCCCATGATGTTCTTGTGCCAAAATTATAGAGGAATATTGTAAACATTAAAATGGTTTCTAATTATATAAATCACTTATTTAATTTGCTTAAGGGAATAAGCTGAAAATAAAACAATCAAAGGACTGGCCTTTTTATATGAAATAAGAGCCTGTGCTGCGAGCCCTGTAGATTACCAAAGGTACCCATCTCATTTCAGGTTCAAGAGAGCCATTCCCAGTGATAGGAGACACATAAAGCAAACCACGTGTAGGGATACTTTTGCATAATTCATTGGCATAATTCAGCACAGTGATTTATTTATTGTACTGTTCAAGATAAGGTCTAGCTTACAAAAGAAAAAAATCATAGGTGCCAATCTCTGTGAAGTCTTATATGGAAAATTAATGTGAGTCTTAAAACATTGGAAATGTTCCGGGAGAGCCTCCAATAAGGATTAAAGGTCTCAGAACATTTTAAGAATTGTGGCAGAAAGCAATCTTAAGAGCCACCTACTCCTATGGGGAAAACAAAAGAAAATATGATTACTTTGTTTTCCCCCACACCAAATATCATCTCTGCTTGGAAGCATGGAAGTGAAGTGTGCCCCATCATTCATTCCAGGTCAGGAAGGAAACTATGATAAAATAAGTGACAGTGTGAATTTTAAGTACAAAAGCACTAGATCAGCTTTTTCGCTTTTTCAGAACTAGATGTCAGGAGGAGAACCATGTCCAGTAACGCAGATCCCACAACAGCCATTCAGACTCATTTTCTAAAGAACATGAACTTCTTACGTGACTCCATGCTGAAGACCATGATGAAGATACAAGGCCACCTACCTTTACGTGTCATCTAAGTTACATAAAAGAACTCTTAGTTTGATCAGCAGACATTTGCATACTGTCAATTAGCTAACAATCTCGTGAGAAATTGACACATCTCTTTTGGGTAAATACCACAAGACTTGCGGCAACTTTTTCTCTCCGCCTCCAGTCAAATGCTTCTAAAATTGTCTTCTCAAGTTAAAAAAGTGTGAGCAAAGGTTTACCCCTTTTCTTCAATGGAACAGCTATTTCTTGACATGTTGAGAAAACCTGAAAAGTCGCTGTAAAAGCCACGTTCCATGCAACACTAGAAAAGCATAACTTCAAAATGGCAGTAGCTAAAGCTGTTTATGAAAAATGTCAGAAGTGCTTTGACTGGAGGGGATACCCCCCTAACATTTTGGCACCTGTCAGACAGCAATCTGATTCAAAGCTACTTCAGACTCAAACAGAGGATCTTTTTCAACTTAATAGCTTAGATAATAAAGTTATTGTGAATTCTGTCTGCAGCAAGGGATTATGCAAACTGAAATGAAAAGTAGGTTTTTTTCAAGCAACAAAGAAAAAATGGATGGGAAGTGTAAGTCAGAAGAATAAAATGATTTGTCAAGCACTGGAATCAACAAGTACCTTACCTGAGAGAAGGACTTCCAGGCTTTTGGATTCTTCCCCCTTCTAAATGCACAAGTCTTTCAGCTATTAAGAATCTATCCTTTCTATGGGCTAAGAGAGCACAGATAATCCCTGGGCTTGCCAAAATTATACAAAACCCCACAGCACTTAGCATCTCAGAAATCAATCCTATCTCTGTATTAACACCAGTAGAGTTACCTTTGAATCCAAATTTTCCTGCAAAAGATAGTTTACTCCAGCTGAATGTTGTGGACAACCAAAAGACATAATGGTGTGGCCTTCTCTCTAGTGCTTAGTGCACAAGTGCCACGTATGTCCCCAGGATTGGGAAGTGGACTTACTGATTGAATCCTAACATGTTGGGAGAAATCCTTGGTGCAATGTTGGTTTGGTATTTTACGACTTTCAAAAGAGCATTGAGCAGAAAGAGAAATACCTTATGACTCCCAGAGATTATCTGTGAACTGTGCTTAAATTGAATTCATGCCATAAGTGGGTAAACAAAGACAATCTTACACTATATGTGTTCTTAAAGTACTTGCTGGGCATCTCATTCACATTCGCGTAGTATCTAGGAGTAAAAGTTCCAAAACAAATGAAATTATATTGAGTGGTATCGGTGCAAATGAATTCAGAAGCCAAATTGCTGACCTTGTAGAAGCAGTCCCAAAGATTACTTAGAAAAGCAATAAGGAGCTACAGAGCAGATTGAAAAGGAAATTATTCCATTGCCCAGGTCTTAGGTATTGATGGCAAATCAATGCCTTACAATGGGAATTGCTATAGCCCGCTAGCAGCAACTGAGCCTCTCAGGAAAGTATATTTTATTCCTAATCTTTCAAGAGCTGTTCTCAACGCTACATCTAAATCAGACTCATTTTTCTAGCTATTTTTCATGCAAAATAAAAACAGGAGGGAAAAAAAGAACCACATATTTGTTGCTCTTTCCAAGTGCAGCAGAATCTGTTAGCTCCTTTTCACTTGTACTGCTTCAAACGGTTCACAACAAAGGCGAATCTGCAAACTCCAATTCCAGTGAACTTATGTCTCCTTTGTTCTTTTAAATACATTTTTTCCTCATTACATACACTTCATTAATGAAAGAATGATTCTTACTCAGAGGAAGGATTTAAAGGAATGAGCAAGACTACAAAGCACATAAATTAACCTTTTTTACAGACATAGTCTTTCTTAGACATAGGCAGTACAACCTTATCAGCAGAACACACTGATGAAAATAAAAATATAAAATACTTCTGATTTCCCAACATATTCCAATTCTAGTCTCAAGATTTTCCTAGAGGCTACACAACTGAAAGAATCAGTACAACTAATTTTAACAAAAGCCCTGGAACAGAAAAAAAAAAACCCCAACGCGTTCCTCTGGTCATGCTGCCCACAACACACGAGAGATACTGAACAGAACATCAGGGGAAAACAGTGCCACTGAGATACAGGCTGGATATCTGCTCTGCAATCACACATTTTGGAAAGCTCTGTGGTGAAAGGGTGGCAGGAGCAGAGCTAGCACCAGAGCACAACTGAAGTTAGTAATTTTCTGGTTTGCTTGCTTTAGAAATGTTTCCTAATGCACAAATGCAAACCCTTATTAATGAATTCTATGCAATATGGAACAGAGGAGAAAGCAATTTAAAAGTTGTAATATCTCGAAAAAATAAAGAACAAGCATATTAGAAAGAAGCAAAATAAAAGAGCTTTGTATTGTCAGAGCAACAGGTCTAAGAACTTGAACTCCTCACAATTAAGGCGCTCATTTTTACTTCACAGTTGAACCTGTGAAGTCACTGGAGATTTTTTAGTGAAACATGACAGCGTACTGGGAAAAGACAATCATGTTTTTGTGGCAAATTCACACTTGGCCTGCTTCACGTATTTTCCCTGTATCTTAACTGAGTTTAACAGTTTACTGGCACTCATTCATCAGGATTTACACCAAGTAAAATCAAGGTGCCCTGGGTTTATAGACCTTGAAGGCAGTTTCTGTTCATAGTTACTGATATTATCAAGAAACTTAGCACTGGAAAGACCAAGAGGACAGACAAGAACCACAGCCAGTGTAGCTTGTAAATCGGTGCCAGGTATTAAAAGAAAAATTGCTTTATGTTTCCGACGGGAAGATGCGAGTTGAAGATGGCACCATGACATTTATATGTAGAGTGATCCAATTACGTTAGCTGAAATTTCACAAAAATATCAACCTAAGACACGTAGGTCCAGGAAACTTGCACCTTTTTTATTTTTTTTCTCCAGACAAAATTACAAACAGTAGGAAATGGCACCCTGGACAGAGAAATGAAATAGCAATCCCTATTATTCCTCAGTATTCGCAGTACAAATGAACAAGAGACCTCCCAGCACAGATCTATCATGTTTGGTTTATTTTGACCTAAAAAAAAGAAAATCTGTTGTGTAAACATGTGACATATGTTGAAAATAGTAGCTGGGCTTGTAGTTGGCATAGCTGAAGAGGAAAAGACAGGAGTGAAAATTTTACACGATTCACAACTTTTCTACTTGTGTTTCAAGCACAAAACAGACACACACACCCCCCCCCCCTCATTTGTGCTTAATGGAAACTATGGCAGCTAACAGATGTTATGATGCCTGCAGAAAACAACAAATAATGATCACCGGCCAAGGGAACTGTTAGTCTCTGAAATTAATCAGGATATTGCAGTTGATCATTTCCTACAACTTAGTGTTTATTCAAATCATATATAATAATTAGGGATGAGGAATAGACTTGCAGACCACAACAGAAGACGACACCAGGGCCAATAAAGGCCAGAATGAGGTCTCCAAATAAAACACCCCGAGACCTTATTTCATGATTAGATAGAAGCAAGCAAATATATTTATTTGTATTGATTATTCAAAGTAACTTAAAAAAGATTTTCATCTATTTTCCTTAGGAAAAGGAGGAACTAAAGCCAAGAAAAAAAGAAAAATAAACAGCAATTCAGGAAAGTCAGATTAAAAGGAAAATTATAGAAAAGCATATTTATCTTTGCTTTGACCAACTTTAATTACCAAATGCAAGAAAATTATTAATGGATGTTGAAATGCTAGTCCAAATGAAAACTAATATATAAGATACTGTTTTTACTTCCTTCTTACAGGTGGTAAAAATGATGATTGTTGTTGTACTGACATTTGCCATCTGCTGGCTGCCCTACCACATTTACTTCATAGTTACCGGGATCTATCAACAATTAAATCGGTGGAAATACATTCAGCAAATCTATTTGGCCAGCTTCTGGCTTGCCATGAGCTCTACAATGTACAATCCCATTATCTACTGCTGTCTTAATAAGAGGTAAGAGCCGGTAAACATGGGTATGAAAGAGTTGGTACGCATAACTTCAACGAGAATATAAATGGTTTAAATGGGATAAATGACAAAGAATTTTCACTTGAATAGTTCTCAGTTAATGGGAAAGAAAACAAAACAAAAGCTTCCTTTGAGTTTGTCCTTGAAATGAATCCCAAAAATGCAAAAGCACACTTCCAGTAAATACTGCAGTTTACATAACATTTCAAAGCAAAATTCAGTATTGGGAAACCAACCCTTTCCATTTCCATATGCATAATTTAAAATCTGTAGCAATTTAATATTTTTTGGCTTGTAAAATATTAAAACTAAGAAATAAAGACAGTCTGTAGTGATACACAGTGAAATCTATATGTTCTTTAATTGTATTTCTGGGAGATCAGTCAACTTGCACTGAAAACAAACCTAAATTATCTGTAGTTACCACTGTGGTAGCTGAACCATTTCTCCAAAAAGCTTAGACACAATAAATAACACAGCTGACTGTTGAAACAAAAATAAGAGAAGACGAGTAGAAAGTCAGATAAGTTTTCAGACTAGGTGAAAAGGTGTTCTTTTTCAGGTTACACCTAAATTACAGCAAATTGGTTTTCTACTATATTTTACTTCTATACATACATAACAAAAAGCAGCTATAGTCTTTATAGTAAATCTCTGCCTCCAAACTGAAATAAAAAACCAAAACGGGTAAGAATATTTCAAGCACTAATGTGCTAAAGCCTCAAAATTGCCATTTCACTTTCTGTTTTCAACTTTCTAGAATTTTAATTGTTTTCCAAGTATTTTGTATGAACAATTATTAGTCATTACATCATTCCCATTTACGCATCTCTGTTAGGGAGGGAAACATTGAAAAGATATTGGAATCTGGAAGCTAAGATGGTATTTTAGAAAAAAGAATGCTGTAAATTTTCTTGCTGGAGGAAGATGAAAACATAGGTGCAGATTTCATCATAGGTCAAGTCAAAACAATTTCTGTGAAGGAAGCACTGTGAAAGCTGGTGTTTGTTTATTTAGGCACGGGCAAAGGAAGGGAAATTGAGTATCAGGAAAACACCAGTGTTAAATTGCAGGGAAAGTACAGAGAAAACCAGAAACAGAAATAAGTTATTACCACTATCTTTTCTACCCTACTCAGACTTTAGTCAAGCAAATGCTTACTGACTTCATTACAAATAGGATTAAGGGACAGGTACTTGGCTGACTCAGTGTCCTGTTCACATGGTATGTTTTCAGATGAAGTTGTGTTGCTGGGTCTTGCAAGTACTGACTTTTACCAAGCATCTTTCCTCCCAGGTTCCGAGCTGGCTTCAAGCGAGCTTTCCGCTGGTGCCCCTTCATTGAGGTGTCCAGCTATGATGAGCTAGAGCTCAAGGCAGCCAGGTTTCATCCTACCCGGCAAAGTAGCCTATACGCTGTGTCCAGAATGGAGTCCAGCATGACAGTGGTGTTCGACACGAATGATGGAGACAACACCCATGCCAGCCATAAGAAAAGAGCAGCTCCAAGTTTCAATGGCTGTTCACAGAGGAATTCCAAGAACATCTCCACAGCCTCAAGTCTCGTCAGTTCACTGCACACATCAGTAGATGATTATTCATAAGCATTTCATGCTGACAGTTGTTAGAAGGGCAGCACTGGATGATGCTCTCCTACTTTGGGACAAGATGTTCATACCACAGGAAAGCAAACAACTCCACTGATGAGCCCTAGCTATAAATATCATTAGAATTTTAGACATGATTTACTGTTCTGCTTTGGAAAGAATGAACTTGAAGACATGTATGCACTGGACTGGAAGCACAGTTACCCTGCAAACATTGCCACGTATAAGGTGCATCTGACCTGTGGCATTTATGTTTCACTTACTGAAATGTAACAGGCTCCTTCACCTATTGAAGCTGAAATGTACTATGTTTTCTATTATGAGATTATTATTCTACAGTAAGAAAACACAAGATATGATAAAAAAATATTTATCATGAAAACCTAATGAGCCCCAAGACTATTCAATTGGTTTGCTATTTAGCCCTATTTCCAGGCAAATACACAAAGTTCATGTGAATGAAGTTCAGCTGTCTGCAAGTGCAACTTAAAAAAAAAAATTAATTCATGTATACTTTAAAAGAAGAAAATCTCTAGAAGACGAAGTTGTATTCTACCGAAGTTTCTATAGTTATTATTAAAGTCAATGGAATGTGTACTTCCAGGAGGATGATTGCTTAGGTGAATGTCCTATAGCTTTGTATCTTAGTGCTAAGGGTAAGATCTTCCTCCAGTGACCCTAACAGGAGCTTTGTGATTGACTTTAGAAAGGTTTTTCAAAAGATTTTAAAATGGAGATTCACATATAAGAAAAATGCCACTGTGGCAATGATCTCTTCTCCGCAGAAGATACAGTAACATGTTTCATTATGAAACACCTTCACCAGGAAAAAATATTTAGGCTATTTTTCAAAATTTTCCATAGCTAGATGCATGTAAAAATACTCCTCTGTCTGCATCTGAAAGCGAGTTAGGTGTTATTGCAGACAATTTCCCAAACAATTTGGTCAAAATGAACTGATCACCACTGTTGCAAAGAAAGCTGAACTTAATAGAAAAGGGAGCGGAGGACAGCCTTTGCTTTAGATAAATGGCTGTGTCAGGTCACAGATCACAGAATCAGTATGGCTGGAAAAGACCTTTAAGATCATCAAGTCCAACCATTACCAAACTCTACCAGTGGCACTACTACACCATATCCTTGATCACCACATCTAGACAGCTTCTAAATACATCCAGGGAAGGCAAATCACCCACCTCCCTGGGCAGCCTGTCCCAGTCTTTGATAACCTTTTTGGTATAGAAATTTTTCCTAATGTCCAACATAAACCTCCCCCTGGTGCAACTTGATGCCATTTCCACTTGTCCTATCAGCTGTGACTTGTGAGAAGAGACCAATGCCCACCTCTTTACAACTTCCTTTTGGGTGGTTGTAGAGAATGATAAGGTTGTGCAAATGTTTGTTTTCAAGCAGTTAATCAAAACTTAAGCAGAAGAACGTGAATGTCTTCCTGAGTTAGCCAGACCAGCACAGGGCAGCATATACCTGGCTCGACCCAACACAGTACCAAAGCTGAGCTATTAATAGGTTTGAAGAGAGTAAGGCTCGAGCTGGTTTTAGCCCATGTTCCTTCCCAGCGACTGGGGATGCCCAGCATTGTGACAGTAAGAGACTAGCAATGAGATTCATGTTTGTATTGTGATTCATCTGTCAAGTCAATTGCTGTGTAATTTGTATTGTGATCTCAGTGCACTGCAGTATCTCTCCGCTAAATCAAAATCATGCATAAGGTGAAATATCATCACATAAGTAAATCTGTTATTTTAACATGAAAACCTCCACATGTGGGCTAACCAAAGTACCTGGTCATAGAGTAATGGACTCTGATAAAAATGTATCACAATTCTAAACTCACTTTTCCTATCTGAGGCCCGATATTAAATCCACTGCAGCAAAGATCTCTGCTCATTAACAGCTCTGCTCTTAAATGCCAGTTCATGCTTTTCAACAGCTTGCATTTCTGAAAAACAGCTCTGTTTTCCACCACGCCATAGCTGTAGCCTTACTTTTCCTTTAAAAAAAAGGTGTATAGTAATCCAGCAAGTGTCATGCAATGCCTATAAAGATATTTTACTATTTTTTTTGCCCCTGAAATACTCTGTTTTAAGAATTTAAAAACTTGAGAGGTGTTTAACTCTGCTGAGAAGATTCAGGATATCCACACACAGCAGAAAAATGAACCTAAGCATATTAGCCTGATAGTGATATATTACAAACACATGCTGTAAAGTCCTGTCTGCTCATGTACAACTGCTGAGGAACATACATACAGAAAATGTATAACTTAAGTAAACTGTCTTTTCTAACTATGTCTATTGCAAAATCAGTGCTGATAAACATTAATACACAAGTGTAAGTTTGAACAATATGGTTGTCGTGAGATTATTTTTTTTAAATATAGATTATAGAACTTTAAAACATGTATATAAAAACCAGCATCACAAATGTACAAAACATCATATAAAGTTTATGATCAAATATTGAGGAAGCAGTGGTGGCTTCCTTGCACCTGTGTCTGCAATTAGTGAAACAATTTCACTTTAGTAAGTGTTTTAGGATATGACCTCCTGCGGTTAACTTTACACTTGGCCAGCTCCCTTTCCCAGATGACACTATGTTACCCAATACAACAGCGGGATCAACTGGAAGTCTGCTTGATACAGCTCTACACAAGGTGTAAGCTCACACGTCACCTCCAGAGGATTTAACCAATTGGCTGCATAACGTGCTCAGTTATTTATTGTTTTCCTTTTAATATCTTGGTATAAGTACATTCCAAAAATAATGAGCATTTGAGTACCAATTACCCTACTATGAGAGGCTATGTAAGTGCTAGTGGC
>JAAGNO010007523.1:53148-112366 GCA_033439905.1 Ceryle rudis
AGCATCACAAATGTACAAAACATCATATAAAGTTTATGATCAAATATTGAGGAAGCAGTGGTGGCTTCCTTGCACCTCTGTCTGCAATTAGTGAAACAATTTCACTTTAGTAAGTGTTTTAGGATATGACCTCCTGCGGTTAACTTTACACCTTGATACAGCTCTACACAAGGTGTAAGCTCACACATCACCTCCAGAGGATTTAACCAATTTGCTGCATAATTTGACTATATGTGCTCAGTTATTTATTGTTTTCCTTTTAATATCTCGATATAAGTACATTCCAAAAATAATGAGCATTTGAGTACCAATTACCCTACTATGAGAGGCTATGTAAGTGCTAGTGGCAATACCAAAAGAAGTTACCATTTATTCACTGAGGCTATGCCCATTGGCATGAATGGAAATTGTGAATAACAGTACAATGAAAGCCAACAAATGAAAGGGCAGTTACTGTGCACAACAGAAGTTATTATTAGACCATTACGTTTACATTTACCATTTATATTTTAGAGCCCTTTGGCTCTGCCTGTTCCACAGGACATAACAAAACTCCTCACACACCCTACCCAGCTCTCATCTTCCTGCCATAACAAGCTCTTTGGGCAAACTGTTGTTGTTTCTACTCAAAAGAAGCCTGACCCTGAGGTCAGCCGCAATGCAACCTGACAGATTTCCCCTGCACAGATGGCACCTCTGCAAGCTCTGACACAAAGAGCTCTACAACTCACCTGGATGTAGACCTGGAGACCTGAATGAGGCAGGAGCAGTAAGTCCTAATTCTAATTGCTTTCTACCAAGCAATTCCATTTGCCTTTCCTGACACAGTGACAACCAAGGTGGGTGTTACACAGAAATTCTTTGGACTAGAACAAATAGTGTGTGTATGCATGCATAAGTTCCAGCAAAGGAGAAAGATCTTGAATGAAATTATGAATTTCATCCATGGAGAATCATGCAATTTCCCAGTGCACCTTGGCCTCTCAGTGGTGGCTCTGAGGCCCATTCACAGAGCTCAGATCTTTGCAAGAGATAAAATAAACACCCATCAGGAGTTCAGAAATGAGATGTTGGGACACCCAAATAGTTGAATGCTAATAATACTCCTGCCTCTCCCAGTGGCAGATGAGTATTCCAACAGAAACCTGTGGGAATCTGTCAGAGGTCAATATGATGAGGAAAGTGTGCTAATCACATCATTTTGATGTACAGCTTTGAAGGGATCTAGGTCACCATTTTCCTAATCAATGTAATATGATCTTCAGCCCAAAAACGCATGTTCCTGGTCTACAGAATAAATTTGGCTTGGGGGCTAATAATTACAGAAGGGCCTTAATTCTTTTGAGGCCTCTGAGGAGGTGATAAAGGAGCTTGCAGGTCATGTACCAAAATATCCATAAGCTTTTGACTTTAGGGGCGACTGAAAACAGAAACAAAATTAAACTCTTCTTACACAGGCCACCATGTGTTTCTGGATGTATTAAGACAAGCCTTGATGTTTTAATTGACAAAGCACTGTTAACATTACTTCTGTCTTTCCAGTCACTGCCAGAGCTATTAGGAATTACAGTCAACACTAAATTAACTTTGCTGAGGAGAGAGTACTTATCAGGGCTGATAACTGCAAGGTTCACAGCTCCTGCCTGAAGGTGAGAGTAAAATGGAATAAAATAGAGTGGAATAAGAAGCTATTTTTTGCCTGCCAGACATAAATTGGAAATTTTTGTACATCTCTGAAGAGATGTACACTGGTGTTGGGGAACACTAAAGGACCAATCCTAACATGCCACTCAGGCCACAGAATAAGAAGCGTGCACACTGATGTGCTTCAGAGTGCTAAATTATAAAGGGTGCAGAACTTCAGCTGGAGCTACTTGTGTCTCCCTGGCAGAGACCCAGCAATTGCACTACTCTAGCTGGTGCTCTCAGCTTAGTAGTGCCACCAATTCCCAAGCCATTCTCCCAGTTTTTATAACACCATTTCTCTTTTTCTTGATACAATATATATTGCCCCAAACTAACAAGAAACTTATTCTCTGTGGTAGATATTTAATCAGACTGAAGAGGAAGGCAAGAGAATTCTGTTATTTATGCAGGGATCAGGTTTTATGAGCCAGCCAATCCCCAAACAAGCAGCATAAGTATCCTAAGAGCAGCTGACACTTGTAACACCTGAGCTTCTGCTGGATGCTTTTAAAAACCCAGGACTGTGTTGCACACAAATTAAATTACCGTATATAATTAACTTGTTTTCACAAGTTATATTGATGCACAGGGTCAGGCTTCACCATGATACGAATAAAAGTGTACTTTGCTCTCTTTTCCTTCCACAGCTTGACTCAGTGCTTCACAAAAATCACACTGCTGTAGTGCAAGAAACTGATGAAAATCAATCCCTTGCAAATAGCTGAAGTTTCCCGTCTTTCTCCAATACATGAAATAATGCCAGAGCCAGCAGTGTTGTGCTTCTGCTCATACATGTAACTTTAGTCTCTTATCTTCCTCTTTCAGGCCTGTAGGCTCCTCTGTAAGGCAGTCTGAAAGTGGAACTACTGAATTACTGTGATCTCCCTAAGGAGAGTGTGTTACGGTTAGGCCACTTTGGCTGAGAAACTACAGCTCTTCCTTCTCTTTTGTGAGAAGGCTTGTCTCAAACTCCGTAGATGGGAAGGGGATAACTCTGTCCATAATCTCAAAGGTAAGAATTGCAGAAAATGCTTTGGTACTCAACAAGAAAAAAAACATTACTCTGTAACAAAGCAGCAAACAGCAGCTGATCATTGTAGTTACGTATCTGCATTAGAATTCTCCCGAAGTGCATTGTGCCCTTGAATGATTAATAGAAGTGCTTCTACATAAAACTAAGAAATAGCTGATTAATATTTTTATTTCAAAGACCTTAAAAAAAGAAAAAGTGGGAAAAGGGATAGATAAAAAGGGCATTAATCTCTCATACTCTGACAGAAACAAGTCTGTCTCCAAGCCCCAGAAATCATTAAATGTACAATTTTATAGCTCACCATCTTCCACAATGAACTCACTAAAAAAGCTTTTACTGGAACTAGGAAAAAAAAAAAAAAGAGGCAGATATATGTTATAGTAAAGATAATTTCTTTTAACTTGCTTTCCTACAAATGCCAGCAAAGTTGTTTGGTTTTGTTTTTCTCTTTAAACCCCTCTTCAGGTCATCTATGGCCTTATATTATCAAACTACAAACCTCTCTGTACTCTTCTAATATAAAAAAGCAATAGCAACCCAAAAAATGCTTAACAGAGATACTTCTTTTTATATACCAAACTGTGTGCCTGCAGAAGGCACTGAGTAAACAAGACACTCAAAACTGCAATAGGGAATTGATAGCTCATCTCATAAAAGACAGTCTGCTAAAATCATTATTTTATAATCTTAATACATAAGCATTGTACTTAAATATTTCTCTTACATTAATAATATAATACTGCCAAAATTCTTGCCATAGAGCAAGACACACTGTGCTGCATACCCCACAGTATGGAAAACAAAACCTGCTGCTTCAATGAGCTTACAATTTAAATGTAATGCAAGAAATGATTGGCAGATGAAAATAGGTTTGATAATAATACTAGTCAACTTGATTAGAAAAAGCGTTCAAAACATCTCCTGGTTCTCTCAGTGGAAAAGTACAATGCCTCTCTTCCCCTTTCAAGGTTAACATTGAATTCACAAGATGATCTGTGAGAGAATAGCTGGGACCAAATACCATATTCCTTTCTTTTGCATGCAAGAAAGTTAATTAAATTATGCAGAGTTCACTCTGATACCACTGAGTAAAATCCACTCATATATTTTCATCATAGTTTCATTTGTATTTATTCAGGTAGAAAGAAAACAAAGCATTCTTTGTCTTAGTTTTGCTCCTAAAGCATCTATTTACACAGAAATTGAGAATTTGTTATAATTATAATGCTATAAATGACAAGATTTTTTGAAAGAGATGAAAGAAGAAAGGACTGGTAGCACCCAATGAGAGTTCAGGTATTTCCACTAAGCTATTCAAATGATTTAATTTACTGAATGTAGAAGGAAAGGTTTTTCCTCATGCAACAGTGGGTGTTAGTAGAGAAATCTTAGAAACATTGGAAATGCAACAGCCCGGGTCTATTCTCAAAACTGTGACATTTTGAAAGCACGATGCGGATCTGTGGACAGAGAGCACAGCCAACAGCGGCAGCAGTTTCAACAGCAGTCTTTGGCTTCTGCTGGATCAGTTCTGTCTTTGCCTAAACCCCTTGGAACTACTAGCTTTTAATGCACTTGTTTACCTCCTTAGCTGAGAAACCAGGGGCTGAAACAAAGGATCTAAACCATCACACACTCTCTTCTGTATTTGAAGTCATTTAGTTCACACCAAGGAAAGTCTGGTCACACTAAAGCTTCTTTCTCTGAAGTAGGGAGAAGCTGATGACTGACAAAGTCAAGGGAGGTGCTTGTAAAGTAGTTCAGCATCTTGCCAAAGATGTTTGATGCTGCACATCATAATCTTAAAGTGGTATAAGCTGTGACAATATGGAATAGAGGGAAAAAAAAAAGAGAGAAAACATTTCTGATTTATCTGCTTTTTACCCATGGAGATATTTTGAAAATAGGAGGCAAACACACAGAAAGCAGGTATTACCCCAAAGGCTGGGCTACAGTCCAGAAAGTCGTAACATAGCTGCTTTAACCTCTGTGAAACAGGCTTCAGATGCGTGTATCTGAAAATGGATTCAAGAAACCGTTCATTCCTTACTCTTTTCCACACAATTGTTCCTCTGAAAAAGTATCTCAATAGAAAGGGGGCTGGGTGAGAGATTTCTTTAAATATGTATTAAAGCATAAAAACCAGTTTGCCTGAATGACCATGACATAACTGGAACATTCAGTTTTAGAAGAAGAAAAAAAACCCTACTACATGTAATAAAACCACTAGCACCACAGTAAGTAACAAAGGACAACTTATCCAATGCTACAAACAGGGGAAATACTCCTGTCTGAAGGATGTGAGAGTCTCTTCCATTTGTCTTATCAGATAGCCATGGAAGTCTCATGAAAATGAAGTACATATTTTTAGAAGCAACAAAAGAAATTGATTTAACAATTAAATACCCATTGAAGCTCAGTGCTCAGATTATCCATTAAGATTAACATTGCTCGCTTTCCTGGGAAAGAAAGGATGAGTTTCTGCAAGACAGGATTATTATTATTAAAGCAACACTTTGGGGCCATTAAGAAAATCAGTAATTTTAACAGTGGGGAAGCCTGTTATTTCAAACAAAGAGTATGAGAAGGTCAGAAGAGAAATGTAAGTAGATGGGAAGTATTAATCTTTTGTTTTCTTTTCCTTACATACACAGCCTTTACTTTTATTAAGCTGCCTTTATTTTGACCCATGAGGGTTTTTTTCCATCTTATTTTCTTTCCCCTGTCCTGCTGAGGAAAGGAGTGATAGAGTGGATTGGTGGGCACCTGCCATCCAGCCAAGGTCAACTCACCATAAATGAATTTCCTCACATTTCTGTCAATGTCCTGGATGTATTTAATTTGCCATGTCCCTCTGTATTTTACAATACTTTTATTAAGCAAACTATATAGCTGGTAACTTAAATAGTTTTCAGGAAGTTTTAACAGTTGTACTCCTTAGACCAGATAATGCTTATGAGTAACTTAGCAGATTAATATTTCTATCAGATAGAAAGCTTCCCAATACAGTGTAAAAATAGATTCCTAATCTGCATTTTAGTTTAATTTTAATTAAGATTTCATCCCAGCTTTCTCTCATGAGACCACAGATAGAAAAGAGTAAACCAAGATGTCTCATATCTATGTCTGTACCCAAAGGCATTTGAGTAGCTCACCAAACAATATCATCTTTAAAAATCAGAAACTTTTAAGTACATGTAATGGAAACCATTATATCACACAAGACAAAGCAAAAAGCTATCTTGATCTAAATGTGAAACTCAGGGAAACTGAACAGTATAATGCACATTCTCTGAGTAACTCAGGTACTGAAATGGATGAATCACAGGCACAAAAGAAAAAAGCTCTCTAACATAAGTAACACTGAAAATTATTCTTAAGCAGGTATCTTACAAAATGCACACACACCATCATTGCAGGAACAAGAATTATGGCAATCACTTCCCTTATGTACCAAGTATTATTAGTTAACACCTGCATGTCTGGGGCATACTTCTCTATCTAATGAGCATCAGAGAAAGTACTTACTCAGTCTCAGCTATTCCCTTACGATTGCCAGTGTTCACCATTCAGGCCAGGGCATCATTTCACAACTAAACAAAAACCAAACAAGTTGTAATTAGAGAATATTATGTAGCAGAACACCTTACAATTACAATGCAACTAAAAGAACATGAAAAAAAAAAAAGTAAGGATCAAATCACAAAACAGCTTAGAGAAGCACAAAATATCCCCAAAGAATCAGAGACTTAGACTTTTCCATGTCTGAAAGAAAGCTTCAGCTCATCTACCAGCTACCTGCACATGCCTGTGGAGGTATCTGGGCACATAGCTAGGTGTTCTGAGACACAATCAGGTAGTTAGATACCAGAACTAGAACACCACCTCCCTCTTTCCCATTGCAATCAAATTAGTTTTGGCCTCAGTAAATTGTGGATAAAAGTTATGAACAATTTCTAAAACTTGAATCCTTTCCCTTGTTTTATAATACTTTTCATTACGTCCTTCAAAAAAAAAAAAAGAGTCAGAGTTTTCTGGATTTGCCTTTGTAATTCTTCCATGCCCAGTGAAGCTGTTTGTTTCTGTCAGTCAAAAAGTTGCCTTTTCTGGAAGCGAATAAACTTAACCTTAGTTATAACCCATTCTGTCCCATTTAAATAAGACTTTTCAGTGACTAATCCTACGCCAGTAAGTATTTACCTTTTCCTTGAATAATTTTTATCAGGTTTTTTTATTTTATTCCTTTTTTTAAACTTGGTACTGTTGAGTTTTCTCCTGCCTACTTCTAGCATCACTTTCTAGCTCCAGTTATATGATGTCTGGAATTAAACATGTGGTTGTTAGTTAAGGTGAAGTTTGCACAGGAAGAAAATAGTTACGTCTTTGTTCAATCACATGACACTTCTGAGCACAGATCTTCATTAGCTTTTGCGGGTGGGTCTGTATCATTACACCTCATAGTTATATGGACATCTATATTTATATAGCTTACATAGTTTCTGAGCTACATATAAAGTGGAAGCTGATTTGTTTTGTGCTAGAAAATACCACTGTTTTTTCAGCCCCAGTGGTAACCCTGTGTATGTAAAGCCCTGTCTGGTTTGTTACCAGGTACAACTATTAACTCTCAGTTCAGCACCTAACCTCTGTAAAGCTTTTACAGCTGAAAGAACATGGTATGAAGAAAGGATAACAGGTTTAGAGCACAGGCAGGACTACACTGGGATCAAGGGCTACAGTCCAGGAGCTGGCAGTGTAGAAAGGTGTAAAACAGATTGGGAAATGGAACTGGAATGGACATCACTGCTGAATGGTGCCACAAGTGCAGTGTCTCAGAAATAATCCTCAAAGCTTCAGAAGGAGTTGGCAGGGACAATTGAGTAGTTGAGCACTATTAAGACACATAGGGCAGAAGTTCTTTGAGCTCTTACTCATCATGCTAAAATTTGTTGGCAAGCACTGAGGCTTTGCACTGTCTTGAGTTAATGTGGCAATCCACTTCTGTCACCACGAACCACATAAAATAAATGCATGACTGCTCCCTTCTGGTATCAGGCAAGGTTGACATTGCAGCCCTGATCAGCACTGCATTAATACAATAGTGGTAGACAGATTAAAATCTATAATATCATTTAAAAGAATTACACACAGCATCTTCACATGCCACTTGGCTTCTCAAAATCTACCTGATTTACTTTTCCTCAAAAAGCAGTTTGAGTTTGAAAGCTGGTGACACTCCTGACTTCCTTTCAACAAACACATCTGGTACATTTGAGCACTGAATGGGGCCTGTGCCCTTGTCTTAGGCTTTCATGTCTTTACAAGATTTCAGTTACTACTATACTTGGTCTGATCCATGTCATAGCACATGTTCTTGTTCCAGAACTCTCAGACAAGTAACAGCCTAAAAGGTGAAACAAGTACATTAACTTGAGTTTCTCCAAGATATGCTATCTTCCAAGCACAGGAGTAAAAAGGCAGAACTTAGTTCCAATGCTTTATCATTTAAATGATGAAGAAATCAGAGCTTCCACCAGACTGTTAAAAGAGGTAAATCTTGAAATTTTTAAGTCAAAATGAAGTGAAAAATGAACCGTGCCTTTAGACTAATCATAACACAGAACAAAGGCTAGAGGACTGTCATGAAATCTGCATATACAGAAACTTCACTCACAAAATTATTTTGTCTTTTCACCAGTTGCCACATCAAGTGTTTCAGACAAGGGAGTAAAGGGTAATTACAGAAAGAAATACCACACAAACCTCTTCCCTATGGACTACAGAAGAGCTACTGGCAGTAGTTAAAAGTTCACATGGAATACTTGAATACAGAAAAAATAAATAATTGAAAAGATAGATGATCCTTGAGTGAGATGCCCCATAGTAGTATATATGATTATTAAGATTAGCTCCTGTCTGCATGCTGTAATATTAAAAAGTCTTCCTGTAAGTGATGTTTTGAGTATGCTTTTCACTCTCATCAGCAGAGCAAAGAAAGGTTAAAGATATCAAGAGAAATAAACCGAATATATACGATCTATAAATTTGCCAGTCCCTCCATCAGAGTTGGATTTGTAACAAAAATGTCAGCTAGAAAACAACTTTTAATACAAGTTCTTTAAAGCAAGACAATTTAAATAATCAGAGGAAACTCCAACATCCTTTCCACAGACTGTCACATTTGGGCTCAATTCTATTACAGCAATATAAAGATAAGGCCATGCTGGAATGTAATCTTTTCTTGTCCTTAAGGAGGACAATACTGACTCATTAAAATAACTAAATAAGCAACCCAAAGTTATAACATACGTATCTTTTGAAGCAACAACTTCTTTGGATTCTTTCATTAAAAACATTGTATATGTTTAACCGTGGATACCTTCTGTATTAAAAAATGTTCAGATTTCCTGAAATCAAGGTTACGGCTATATCTTGTCTAATAGTTCTTGATTCCTTGGGGCTATCAGTAAATACAGTCTGTTTGAGGATGGCACATACCATCTGTATGTTAAAGGCGAGTGGAGTCCAAGGTACCTGATGCAGTTTAAGAAAGTTCAGGCAATATATTTAATATTTATCAGACATTTATTTTGTAACTGGAGTAGGAGTTAGGACAGACCCCAAAGTAAAACAATGTTGTTTTTCCAGGAGTAAAAACAGACCAAAATCTTTCCCTGGGGTTTTAATATAATCAATCTTGACTGTTTGTGTAAGTGCTTTATTGAAGTTTCTAAGTCATTAACCAGCACAGGCTTTCCCACTAAGCTATATATGTCAAAGAAAACCTGTGAAAAACTGGTTTCCTGCAGATTACTATAAGTTTTTTTTCATAAAGATGTTTTAAGAATATTAAAATATGCTGTTATTTTAGTTACAAGTATCTAAGATGACTACATTATATGCCTATGAAAATTCTCCGAATAATCTTAGGATGACTCATCATCACAAGTGTGTTCAGATCCAGAAAAAGTCTAAAATCATTTCAGAGGAATTAACCCATTATACTGTTGTAGTGCTCTTTGGAATCTGAGATAGCTGGAGACCATAGTTTGACAATGTACGAGTATCTGCAGTGCTACAACAGCAGTACTCTCCTCAGTACTTTCTCTACATGTTTTTTTCAATTTTCTCATCCCTCTAAGCTGGGCGATCGATCTAGAAACGTAAAGAGCTTGCCTTGATGTTGCACGTGCTTTAGCAGGGTTTTTTAACCCCTTAGGCCTTTCATTTTTCAGTTAGTCTACTACTTTACATGATGTTGACCACTTCCCCATAATGGTGTACACACAGAAGGGTATGGTTAAAGACTCAAAGTGTAGGGCTCAAATGAAAACCATATAATGTCATCTGACACAGAAAGACTAGGTTATGTATCATCACCTAAACTGGCATCCCAGTTTAGTTTGCTTTAATTCTGTTTTCTGTACACTTCAGTCATTTTCAACCCTGGAATTCTATCTTTATATTCTATCTTTTATAGCCAATATTATAAAATTACTAATTTAAGCCATTCATTTTTTCTGTCTGGAATATGAAAACTGGCAAAAAGCTGTACTCTGAAAGTCTTCCAGTAAATTATCTTTCAGTTATTAAAAATTTCCAACCTAGCCTTGAACATTTCCAGATAGGGGGCATGAAAAACTTCCCAGGGCAACCTGTTCCAGTGTCCCACCACTCTCACAGTAAAGAATTTCTTCCTTGCATCTAATCTAAATCTACCCTCTTTCAGTTTAAAAGCATTATGTCTCATCCTATCTCTACACTCCTTGATACAGAGTCCTTCCCACCCATCTTTCCTGTAGGCCCCCTTTGAGGTACAGGAAGGCTGCTATAAGATCTCCCATGACCCTTCTCCAGGATGAACAAGCCCAACTCTTTCAGCCTTTCTTCATAGGAATTTCATAGCTGTCACAGCTACAGACCTCTGTGAGCTCTGAAACTGCCTCAGTGTTCATTCATCTGCAGTGAAAGAGTAAACTGGCAACGGGCAATTTTCAGACTTGCCATAGCACTTACAGGATACTGAAGATCAAGAGAGCCACAAGCCCAAGAAAGTAAATAAGGCAGGTTTAAGATACATATATCCTACATCTGGGAAATACATAATACCACCACTGTGACACTACAGAAGTGTTAACAAATCACAGGAAATTAAGATTGGTATTCACCTTCTGCTCTTGTCCCCTCAAAACCTTTCAATAACTATGTGATAAAACAGAGTTGTCAAGGCAAACATCTGACCTCTATTAGGTCCTCACTTCATATACACTTCTAAACTGTGAAAATACTTGAGCGATATCACTCCCATTTGTCAGAGTATGATACCTGAAAAGCAGAGCTCTGTCTCAAAATACTCTGTCTCAAGAACTACTTGCTTCCCTCAAAAGCAGTCCTGGCAGGCGGTTCATATTTGTCTCCATTCAGTCGGAAATACATCCACTTCCACAGCCAGGTGATCTCCAAAACATTCTAACTAAATGCCCGCTGTTACAAAACTATACTTCAACATCATTAAAAAAGACCATCTGCAATAAATACAGTCACATCTTGTTACTAAAACATTGTTGCGTCACTCAGAAATAACAAAGCAGCTTTGCAGATGCACGTTTTTCAGGATTCTGCAATCTGGGCACAAAGAAAATGCATATATCTCAAGTTTGCAAGATGTTTGGTACGACAACATAAACAGAGTACAACCTCTTATCCTTAGTGCACTAAATCTCCAGCAAATTTTCACTTGCATATACCCAAACCAATATAATGACAATCCTCTCCCCACACACAGTATCTCTTCTTAATCAAAAAACCCCTGGTGTTATACTCCTTTATTAGCAATTATCTTATGCATACTGCTGCTTTGTGGCCATATGTCCTATTAAGCCCTTATACATCCTAAGAAGTGCCTCTGTCCACACTAAAATTAATCTCTCCAACAGCTCCCCCCACATTCCTAAACATTATGGCTGTGCTTAACAACATCCATCTGTATTTGGGCATTGATGCATTGATTGTGCATCTGTATAGATCGAACAACATCCATCAATATTTGTGAGAACACTTTTAGCCTTTCTAGCATCAGTAAACCATTGCTACTGACAACCAACCATATAGTAGTTAGCTTCCCAGAAATAATTGATTTAAATTGTTTTCTCTTCATGCAGCTTAGCCTTTTGAAAACATAGACAGTTTCATAACCAGGCACCCTTCAGATTAGAATAATGTTTTCTGAAGATTACATTTAGCATTCTCTTCTTTTTCTCTTATCTGTGATAATGTCAGTAATTCTGCTTATATGTTAGATATCTCACTAAGACTTTATATTACTCACAATTTTCAAGTACTTGGATTTGAGATTTCATGGAGAAAATGATGCAAGAGTTATACTAGAGTCATCAGCATCTTTACATAAATCTCTCTGACTTTTAGTTTTGTCCATCTCAGGGTAAAGGAAGACTGAACCCACAGGAAGACTGAACTAATGTAAAGAAGAGTGACAAGGGCTGTCTTTAAAAGATGCTTAAATAGTTTCCAATATTTAATTGTACATATAGATTTAAGCGATAGTTATCTTAACGTTGATACTGGGTTCAGAAAGAAAATTCTTCAAACAGCTGTGATTTGATTAAATAACCAAATATTTAACCCTGGAAGAATATAAACTCATCTAATCTACTGATATCTTATTATGCACTACGTGTGAGTCAATGAAAGGCAAAGGACTTGGAAAAGTCCCAAACAAGCTACTCTGACTAGTCAGACTACCAATATGAGTTTGTGGCTTTGCTTGCATTAGTATATCCCACTACATTTTTCCCATAACTTACATCCATTCGTATTACTAGATCATGCAGGATGCTACAGCCTATCACTGAAAGTGCACTATGTTTTAAATAAATTTCCCTCAAGAATGAAGTTTGATGGTGAGCGTGTATTATAGTTTAACCCTGGCAAGCAGCTCAGCAAAACTGAGCTCCTCATTCACTCCACCCTGGTGCAATGGGGGAGAGAATTGGAAGGGTAAAAGTGCAAAAACTTGTGGGTTGAGTTGAAGACAGTTTAGTAGGTAAAGCAAAAGCTCTGCATGCAACCAAAGCAATACAAGGAACTCACTCACTACTTCCCATCAGCAGGCAGGTTTCAGCCATCTCCAGGAGAGCAGGGCTCCACCACGCGTAACAGTTACTTGCAAAGACAAACACAGTAACTCCAAAAGTCTTCCCTTTCCTTCTCCTTCCCTCAGCTTTATATGCTGAGCACAATGTCATATGGTATGGAACATCACTTTGGGATACTGGGGTTGGGGTCAGCTGACCCAGCTGTGTCCCCTCCCATCTTCTTGTGTGCCCTCAGCCTATTCACTGACAGGGCAGTTGAGAAGCAGAAAAGGCCTTGACTCTGCAAGCACTGCTCAGCAATAATAAAACAACCCTGTGTTATCAAGAGTGTTTTCAGCACAAATCCCAAACATAGCCCCATACCAGCCATAGTGAAGAAAACTAATTTTACCTTAGCCAAACCAGTACACAGTGCCAGTTTCTAACTGGCAGAGATCTAAAAAGTTTCATGTTTCAAATGTGGAGATGCTTTTTAACCATTAAATGTTTGAGGCAGTTACTAAGTGACACTGGTTGTACGGTAACATACTACCTTTTGTGGGTTAATCTCTACTTTGTGAAGTCCTGTGGAACTTCTGTCCTGTCTTGACATCTTACACTCAAGGTACAAAGACCTCTCTTGCTTTCTGGTGTATCCAAATTTCATTGTACAAGACTTGTGCTTCTACCAGTCATCATTTGGACCATGAAGAGATTGAAGTGAAATCATACTGCTGTTATTTCTATTCCATTGATTCTAATTAAAGAGATTAAAAGGATTTTATTTCACTATTCCCTACAAATTTATATAATGTAGTCTACAATCAGAGATGCTTTCAACAGAGACACTATCACTCTTCTCCCTGGAAGGCACTTCTACGTAGACAGTTTTATGTCAGCATGAAAAAGGGCAAGGAAATCTTGACTTAAACATGCCATTGCTACATAATGACAGAAAACTACTCTGTCTGCTGGCATATGAGCTCCCGTCCTCAGGGGAGTTTTTTAGATTCACATTAAATTACTTGGTAACTGAGTTACTTTAATTAAGATACTATCATTCTGTATTCTATCTGATTAATTCTGAATAGATTTGAATTACTTTGTTTGAACATCCATATTTTTTTCTGCATGAAGCACCTTTGAAAAACATTCAGCACAGTTGTCTATGAACAATTTAGTTGTAACCTCCAGTCTATCATTTTAAATTTTACCATTTAAAAATCTTAGCTTTAATCCTTACGATTCATGTATTGTCAAGTTGAGTTATATTATTCAAAAATATTTCTAGCTTTGATAAATTAGTGTCTAAAGCCTACATGTATACATTTACATTCAAAGGCAGTTCATAAAAAATTCCTTTTCCAGCAGCTACAGAACTGTTGCTATTACACTATCCAGAATTTGTAGCCTGGCTCTCGGCTTTATGAAGTTCTTCTATATTCCCATTTTCTTACTTGCTCAGTCATTTTTATAAACACCATATTTGAAAAGCCAGGCCTGTTAAATTCCCACATCGGGAGTTCTGTTCACATTGAGTTCAACTCTGCAAAACAAAACCACCTTGGCAGTAGATGACACAGGGGACATAAGAAAACCAGTAACTCAGGAGGGATCCTGGAGAGAATGCACCATACTATTAAGCACTAAAACCATTGCTCCCTCTTCCTAATCTACTCTACATGATTTGTAGTTACCACACTTAAAACATTTAATCCTCCACTGTCATGGAAATGGTCTCATCTCTGTTTCCTCTGGTTTTCTTCATTCATATTTTCAAAGGTCCTCACCCTCCTTTGTACAGAGCGGTAAATACTGATTAACTGATTTTTCTAAAGAAAATTCTCTACATATACCTGGTAAGTAAAGCACTTTTCACATAATGTTTCATTTTCAATGTCACTCTACAAATCCTAACAGATTAGAGCCATGGGAACAGCACTGAAAGCAAGAATATAGAATATTCCTACTGCATTTTCACATTAACACTACAGATTCCCCATGACTCTGAGATGCTTCTGAACACCAGAGAATTTAGTCCATTCTCGTGGCTTCTCCCATACCACAATTTACAGCCAAGTGAATCTGGTCTGTGCATAACTGGGAAGCCAATTAAGCACAATTGTGTGCTTATCTAAACCTTACTGGGACTGACAGGCTTGTTTTCTTATATACTTCAGACACAAACTTGAGAATCTTTGGCTGTGGCTAACAGCCCCCAGATCTGTTAGCAGCACACCAGCTATAATTATGTTGAGGAAAACATTGCCACATATGGAAGTTTAGGACACTCAGCCTAGCAGAGAGAGCATAGTTAGGAATTGAGCTTTACAGATCTGAAAAAGTTAGTGTGGAAACGCTCTGCAGCTGATGAGGGATCTTTTGATAAAAGACTGTGAAGTCATGGAAACACCATTCTCATAGACTTTCCAACCTCCCATTGAAAAAAACCAAAAATCTTTGTGCATTTAAGTAACAACAACACTTTCATCTCGAAGTATAAAAACATGCTAAAATACACAGAGGAGAAAGGAAAGGAAAAAACAGAATATGAACTATGTTAAAATAATTACACCCAAAAGCATCACAAGTATAGTCTCTTGACAGTGCAGAGAAAGATTATCACATCAAAAATACTTGCAGGAGTTTTTCCCAATAATATTCTTGAAAGCTTTATGAATTAAATATGTTTACAGATAACAAGTGTCAGAAAACAAAACAGAGCAGAAGGGCTATAAAAGACTAGCAAAGTAAAGCTATATAGATAGGCTGTAAAGTTTTACCAAGTACAGCTAATGGAACCTCATTAAGTTATTTCACCATCTGATTTCTGGGCCTTCTAGGAGGGAAACAGAAACCACTACCAAGCCTGGTTGTTTCAGAGAGCTCCTTGTTCAGTTCAGAAGATTTCTACCCTAGTAATTACTCCATCCAAAAAAAACTCAGTGAGATGTACATTTTCTGGAAATGTTAAAATCTCAGGACACCTCCCTCTCTTCTGGGCAGACAGAAAAGCAAGAGCTGTGGTAATTAGTTATATGTTATGATCCTGCTGCACTTAAAATTAACTCCTTGCATTTCACCTTAAAATACCTTGCCTGCCAGTGAAATCAAACCATAAATCAGCTCCAATTTTTGCCTGCTATCCAACCTCTCCTAGTGAGCACACAGAAACATTTAGAATTTTATCACCTCTCACTAACCTAGTGAGAAAGAGATTGTACAAAGCCACAAAAACTCTAACTGCAATATACTTCAGTACTAATATTGCTAATTAATCCCTGACAAAGACCTACATAAAATGTTCACATTTTGGCAAATACAAGTAAGTACACCAAATGTAGAGCCATACAGCTGCCTGCTAGTACACCAAGTCACCAACGTATCACTACGTGCAACATTCAGCAGATACTCTGCAGCTATCAGCACTAAATTCCAACCAACCATCCGGCATTATCCGATTGCTGTGTTGATCAAGCCGAATTGAGGCTCGAAAATATGAGCAAAAAGCCTAACTGCCAGTTTTCAAACACTTCAGTTTCTTTGCATATTTATTAAAGTCAAGATGTGCTAGGTAGTCACTCAAACATGGAAATGAAATACACACAGAAAACCCTGTGCAGCAGAGAAGGGAAACTCTGCTTTGACATGCCAAGAGTCAAGCAGCTGGCTCTGGCTTAGAAGACATCTTGCTGAGGAATAGATTTTGCTTTTATTTAGGTCAAAGCCTGGTAAGTCTGATAAATAGATGATGCAATTTCCATGTCTAACACAAAGTAAAACTAAATTGGAAAAATCGGAAGCCAAATTTGTGTATTAACTTTATGTTCATGCTTCAAAGCATAATACAATCTGAAGTCGACAGTGCTTATCTGACATTTTTAATGCAAGGGCAGCACAGAAAGAAATCAGTATATTGATTTTTCAGAATGTGTCAGATACCTATCTACTGCTAATAACTGAGTTTCATATGGCATTTTAGAGCAGCTGAAAAACAGTGCTCTGCTCTCCTATCCCTCTGTACCCCAGGGAACTCCACAAAGACAATGTGCAATAAAAGATTACTAACATTTCATTAGTCTGGATCAAAGCTTGCAAAACTTTCACAGTGTCTTGGTACAGACCCCACAGAGAGATCTCTAGAAAGCCAAGAAAGAGCAATAAAAAGGTTTTCCCAAGTCCCTGACAGTCAAGTACAGCAGCACTGGAGGAACAGAGAAAGCAGTAAAACAGGGTCAGTGGGTGAGGAGAGACACCTGACCCAGTTTAACACAGCTACTGACATGGCCTATTCTTTGCTTTCAGTGGCATGCAACATCTTTAATAGGCAGAGCTAAGAATGATGGCGAAATGCTGTCCTACCACTTGGATTTGAGCAAGAGGTGCTCATAGCTCTTGTCTTACAGACTTAACCCATGTTTCTTTAGACCCTTTCTCACAGGATGTTATGCTTTTAGGCTTTCTCACAGGTATTATGCTTTTTTTGCTTATCTACTGTTTTTTTAAAGACTTATCTTACTTACAAGCTCCAGCCGAAACTTTCATTGAGATACATATGCTTAACACAATCGCTAGACATGAATTCATTAACAGGAATGAGAAAGCAGCTAATCGGCAGCACTAACGGTACCTTGCAACACTACCATGTTTCTAGGCGACCTGAGACCACTAATACAATTTAGTAACACTTTTTACCTTGTGTAGAGACCAAAACCACACAGCTATGTGAAAGCAGCAAGCAATGGAATATCTTTTTTAATCATCTGTATATATAAATAGGACTAATACAAAGTACTAGCTAATTAAAAAGGCTCTAGTCTACAGATAAAAAAAGACCTATTGGATTTGTATGTGCTCTTTTGATAAATGCATATCTAAATTTGCAGATTTGATCAGATATTGTGCCGGCTTTATACAAGGTGATTTGGCAAGTACAGAATCCAAAAGCAGGCAGCAGATAAAAGCCCATTAGCATTATTCGGCATTTTACTGCTCTACTGAGAAAACTTATTTTGCATCTTCCTTGCCTCTCAGTAACATCCCATTTTATTCTGTGCCTGCAAGCTACCAAACCCCATCAGGTGTCTTCAGAAGACTCATCTTGGAAAACAAAACATTCCTTTTCAGAGCATTTTTAAGGAAAAATAAAAAAAAATAAAAAAAAAGAAAAAAAAGGAAAAAAAAGAAAAAAGAAAAAAAAAGAAAAAAAAAGAAAAAAAAAGAAAAAAAAAAGAAAAAAAGAGGGAGAAAGAGAGAGAGAGAAAGTGGGTAAGTACGTTACTTAGCAAGTTTTTTTACACTCTTACGTAGCATCCCGCTAAAACCAGATCCCAATTTGCTAGTGATTAGGAAATAAAGGATAACATTTGCTTCCCTTCCTCCTCCCCAGGACACTATGTGGCTAATTTTCTTCATGCTACCAATTCTCCAACTAAGTGATTATTCTTTGCTAAGTAAGCTGCACACAGACACTGTATGCAACTCAAAAGCAGTAAGGTAACTTATCTTTCCTGCTCTGCAGTAAAAGATGAAGTAGGGTGTACAGTGTATAACAGGCAAGAAGTACAATTTCCCTACGGCATTTCTATCCCAACAAAATCAATGATCAAGGATTGAGCAAGATTCCCAGTAACACAGGAAATACGAGGCTTCATTTGGATAGGTAGACTAGCAACAAAGAATCGATAACATTTTTACCTCGCCTGTTCTTTTAATCAGTAACCACTTGCTGCAGAAAGGCTGATGTATTTACAAAGGAGAACAATCTAAAAAAAAAAGCACTCAGAACTAACGTGTGCATAGTTTAAATTCTTACTATTAGTGGAACAAAAATAAAAGAAAAAAAAAATCACAGCAAACACCTAATGCCATTTCTCAGTGCAACTCTGTACATGCAGAGAGCTGAGGAAAGCAGTTCCAAATGTACCTTTTACCAAGCCCAACCAACAATTGTACTTTTTCCCTTCACTGAAATCCTCCATGAGGTCTCACTGGGAAAAGTGTGAAAGGAAAAAGAACATACACAAAATGGACTTAAAATAAATTAGGAGAAAGAAACTTTCTCATATATTGATCATCTGTTAGTGTTGTTGCATTCTACACCAATTTAGAATCAGAGTCTGTTCTTAGCTACAGCAGAGTTTACTGTAATGGAGCTATATCAAACTCATCACTGAAATTCATTGGCAAAGATGGGACCTGACATTTTAAAAGCAAAACAGAAGGTAAGGCTTAAGTACAAAGGCTCCAGGACAGGTTTACACTTCAGCTTACACCTTTAAAAACCATAAAAGATAAAGAACTCTGGGGAAGTATTTTTAATCCTAACTTCATGTGACCTGCAGGTTAGAACATGGATTTAACATTGTCATGAATTAACTTGATGTGTTGCCAGAATCCTTGTTCCTGAATAAAATGAGTCCATTGGTCAGAGACCCCTGAATGAATTTCAAATCCTCCATCAGGGAAAAAAAGTGCGAAAACATGGACAAAACTCCAATATTTGACAGAAGGGGGAAAATAAAAGCTCCTTTGAAGTACCTGGAAAAAGAATTACAGGTTATATCCCCAGAGAAAGAATTACAAGATACATCTCCAGCCATATACACAGGTTACCTTGGCAATGCAAACATATCTTGCATTCCTAGACCACTCTCAGGGTAAAGAGCTGCCCTCCACTATAAGTACACTGATGTAAGAGGAAAGTTAGTAGGATCTCTAAATATAGAGCCAGTTCTTTCTTGCACTACTTTCACACTCGCACCACTCCAGCAACTAGCCTTTATTCAGCAGAATTACTCCAGACTAATGCCTGGGCAAATACCTGCAGAACTGGACTTTTATTTGCATTGGACTTATATTTTAGTATGATCAGATGGCTGACAAAAGCTACTTCCAATTCATCCTCGGGTATATGAATGCTCAGTCATGACATTGAGAGTGGAGGTCTCAGTAATTTCAGAATTAATTGCTTGGCTTACTGATTCCATTTAGGGGCTTTGTTCTCATTTCATAATTTTACCTAACAAACCTTCAAGTTTTCTCATGATTTCTTCTAACATAAGCAGAGAACCTGATTTTGCATTAGGATAAAAATGTGAATTATCTGTCTACAAGTTGATCTCTCAATCTCATCAAAATTTATCTGCTTGCCTCTCTTCTCTCCTCTCTATCTCATGTCCCGTGCAGAATTACAGCTTTAAGTCATGCTAAGAGACTATAAACAACATCAGTAAGAACAGGATATAATCAGATCATTCAAAATCAAAACTCAAACCAATGTAAATGTTAGAACACAGATGTTATCTAACCAGAGGACAGCTGTAGGCCAAAGAAAGGAAGACTAGGATGGAATTATCAAATAAATTTTCATATCACAATGGTACAAATAAATACCATCTGGCCACCCACACCTCTAATTTTTGTAGAAGAAAAACATTTTCTTTCCCAATACTCTCCCCAGAAAGAGCAGTGCTCATGTGTCTTAATGTTAAACTGCTTCTTTTATGTTCTTGGACAGCATTCAGTATTTGCACAAACCCAGGATTCTTAATATTGGATTAAGGGATTATGTGCAGTGGGTTTTGCAGCCTTTTTCATTTTCTCACTCCTATCACATCAGTATTTACTGAGTCGAAGTGTGCTGGAGGCAAGTTCAATTTCCATCTCTGCTCAGGGGAGTGATTAAATTTAGCTGATGCTGAGAAAAAGAAATTCAGTGTGATGAATATAGCAAGACTTGACTGCCAAATCTATGAGAGGATTGGTACCACAAGCAAAGCAGAGCTACCAAAAGACCTGTGAAAAACTTTACATATAGAAGTAGGAAGGAAATGGAAACGCTAAGCCCAGGACTTAAGCACATTAAACTCAGTTGCATATTTCAATACCAAAGAGTATTCTAATGGTACAAGTTCACCTTCATTAGACTAATCCTTAATTTTGAAACAGTTTGGAACAAAATTTGAGAATTCAATTTTGTGGCTAGCATGCATCTTTTAACAGAACTGAAATGAAATCCTAACTGTGAGTTTTACTGAAGTTTCATGTAGATTCAAATTTTGCAGCATTTACTTATTCCTGACAATATGGCATCAAACGGCTACCTCTGTTAAGGAGAACTATTTGAACATCTTCTGGCAAGCCTGAGTAACCTTTCCTATAGACCGAAACTTTCCCACAAACTGAAACAGCAGGCATCTTTTCACTCAAGGAGATCAATGAACACTTCAAAATTAACCATTGCACATAAAGGACAACTTCCCCTCATAGAGCAGACTGAATACCTTATTTTAGAGTTACACATCAGTCCGATTCTTTTTTATTATTTTTTCTAACATTATTAGGTTTAACTGACAGCACTGCCTTTTCAAGACCAGGAAAGAAAGGTATTGACCCAGCACAACCACACTGCAGAATTTTCTACATTTTTACCATCCAGAGCATGGTGTCATCACCCATCCTCTCAGAATGCAGGATTGGAATGTGTTTTCCAAGACTGAGGCAAACACATAAGAAAGGATTTTTTAAAACGCTGCTTTTCCTCAAGGAGGGAAACACAAGTGTGTTTTGGGGTTTTGGTTTTGTTTGGCTCTTTTGGCTTTATTTTTTTTAAGCGAGGAAGCAGGTCCTCTGGAAGTGAGGTCTGCCAACTTGATTAAAAACTAAAGAATGAAACAGGCCCCAGAATATCCAATTCCATTTCCATTAAATGGTGAATTCGAAAGCACTTCCATTTGGATTTAGGGGGAAAAAAAAAAAAAAGCAAAGCATGATCTTCTAATTAAGCTGAATTACTCATGTCAGATCCAAGCACATCAATATCGACAAAATAACCCTGTTCATCACAAACTGCACAGCATCATTTTTATTGTAAAGCAGCTCAGTTTGATAAATTACCACCCACAATGTGTGGCTTAATGCCTGCTTTAAAGATGACTGCATACACAATGAATTCGCCATTAGCCTTGACCACCTCCAAACCTTGGAGCCAATATATGGGCACTTTGGCTTTAGCAAGGCCTTTTGGATACTCCTTACTGCCAAGGCTCCTATTCATACCAGCTCCTTTCAGAAGCTGTAAATGGAGAAAGCTACTACCTATCACTGCCATCCCATATGCCTTGAACAATGACTGACTGGCAATCTACTCATTTTCTCTGCCAGGTGGCATATATCAAGTTTGGGATTGTTTTGTCTAAAGATCATAGCCAAAATTATAACAATGATGACCAGCCATTTACATACCTAACAGCCCCAGCGACTCGTGGCTTGCAGCAGAAAACAACGTATCTCGCCATACCAGGGAAAGTGCCAAGCTTCAGGCAACAGCTCTTCTTCATGGGCAAGAGTGCACTGCTACAGGAATCAGTGCGGCTCTTGCCTGATATTTATGCAAACTTTGATACTTATGAAATAATTCTCGAAAATAGTTTTTACTAGTAAAACTGTACTATTGTTTGGCCCCTCTGTCTAAAGTAGTATCATGGTTTGTCTTTTTATTTATTCATTTAAGCAAATTCATATGGTATGGGTAAAAATAAGTTAGCAGAGAGTAGATTCCAGTTTAACTACGAACACACACCCCAGATCTTTCTCTCCTCATTCTATTTTTCATCTGTGTTTTATCAGGTGGCATGTAGATTATATGCTATAAATATGTAGCTCTCAAATCATGTGAGGAAATCTTGTCTACACTTTCTAGGAGGTTGATTGGACTGTCCACTGGTTAAGCTTTCACAGCATCAACATGTGACATCCAGTCAGCCAGTGAGCAAATGCTGCCACTGGTATACATCATTTACAGGTTCCTGAAGAACAGAATTTACAACATTCATTTAGTTTTAGATTTGTTTTCAAGTTACAAAACTCATTCAGCCATAGTAGAATCAGTTCACATCTTCAAATCTAGAACTAATCTTCTACAGCACTCCACCATGCTTAAGAAGTCAAATCTTCCATGAAAATAAAGCGTAAGATTCGCTACCCTAGATACAACTCCTTCGCATGAAGCAATGGGCAGCGCTCAGTGTTAGAGAAACACAAAACAGGGAATACAAGTCACGGGTGGACAGTATGGGCAAACTTTCTAAGTGGCTAAAAATCCAGGCTTAATTAAAACAGTATATAAAAACTAAAATAAAAGCTGCTATACAATGCATAACAAGCCAAACACTGTCTCATGTAACTAATCACTGTTGTATTTATTGTTGAGTACATTAACTGAAAATTGAATAATTCAGACAAGTTCATTTTTAATGTTTGAATTTGGGAGTCATATGATATTTCACTATGTATTTGTTGAAGTATTTTTCATTCTATCCCTGAAGGTTTTAGCAGAAAAGCATTTTAATTCTAATTTTAAAGGCCCTTCTTATAGATGAAATGAAAAAGCTCCATCTGCACAAGTATTTGATAAATAGAAACTAATGAACTATTATTTAACTTCATCACAAGTATCTGAGGTCTTAAACAACAATGCTTAATTAAGATGATGTGTGCCTCGAGTCTTCTCCCAGGAAACTGGTGAATCACAACAGATTTCTTTCCTTGCCAAATATATTCACAGAGTTATATGGACACATCTGTTAAAAATATATGAATGGCATGAAGTCTCCTGTTGTTAATTCAGATTGATTACTTGTTAAACATAATTATGTGTGGCAGGAGGGATGTTAACTATTGTTTTATAAATCTTAATGTAAGCAATGGAGAAAAAGGAGTCGTGACTTTTAAAGAGAAGTACTGTTTGAACAGCAAAGTTTATACATTTCAGAAGAAATGCATGAAATAACTGTAAAAAAAATAGCATTTCCCCTTAATTTTTTACTCTTGTGTGCCTACTTATTAAACAGATTTCAGTCCCTGAATAATATAAACAAGGCATGGTGGACCTTTTATTATTTCTGACAACAGAAATTATATTCTCCCATTATTAAGCAATAACTGCTAAATCCTATTACTTCATTTTACAGCGGGTTCACAGAAACAAATACATTACTAGCTGAAACTCACAGTCCTGAAAGTACATAAAGTACATTGCATCTAACAAATGAAATGTTTTCTACAAATTTTGCTTCATGTATACATTGCCCTTCCTTTGAATCTCAGAGCCAGAAGGAATCTAGCCAGCTGAATTTGTGAGAGTGTAAACCTGAAATGGTAGAGTCAGATCAAGTCTTCTTTCATTTCTTATTTTTTTTTTTTTTTTAAACTTGCTGTGATGTTGCCTTTTAAATGGCTGTACTTCTTTCTGGGCTAGATCTCAGAAGCCTTCCAGGAAAAATCTCTGCTTCCTCCCTTGTAATTGTTGCTTATCCAGAAAGCTCTGATTCAGGAAATCCATTTTAAGAACACGGCTATTGTTACTGCAATTTCTACCTCTTTCAAGAGTGGTGCCTCCACAGTGAAATTAGTATTACCCTTAACTGTTGAATTTTAGGCATGGTGTTAGCCAAATCTGTTTGCTTCTCCTAACGGTTCATCAACTTTTTGATTAGCAAAAGGACCATCAGTTTCACACTTGAATCTTATCTGCTCATCTCAAAGCAATCTAATTCCAAAGTGAAGGAACAAACACAGGTAGAGGAAGTTGGAAGGGAAGAAAATAGATAGCAACAAGAACTATCAAGAGACAGGACAAGAGATATTTTCAGCTAGCTAAAACATGGCTTCATGGATTGCAATAGAACTGTTCTGATTAAAACCAGCCGAGAAAAGCCTTATCATTACAATTGCGTCCATTTAGAAAATCAGTATTATGACTATTTCTCTTCCTCTCACCATCCTCATCTAAAATAAAAATTCTTTACAGGCACAAATGGGATTCACTTACACACATGTTCTAACAATGCCATACTTAAACGTGGTTTTTGCTAAAAAGTGCTTTTCTCTTTGTCCCGTAATTCAGGTAGTAACTTCTGCATAATTAAACTAGCAAGAAAACTGTCAAGCTATCAGGATGACTTTTCTATTAACATTGGACCAAAACATTAAAAATCTCAAATCAGGGCAAAAGCTCTGTTGTGACCTTAATGTGCTTACTGTGTGGGGGAAGAGAGAGAGGAGAGGCTCGGTAATTGGGCAACAGAGTTCTCCCTAGCATGAAATTCATTAATAATTCTCTCATTCCTCTCCCCACCTACCCCCAGGTGAATGCATTAATTTATTCAGAGCTCATAGAACCTAAATTATGAACTCTCAAAATCACTGAATGGTAAGTTCCTCATTGAGGAGGAAGAGCTGGAATGGCAAAGAGATGGCAGGTAAATGAATTTATAGCATACACTGAGAGGAAATGAGCAGTATACCAACTGCATATGCAAGGTACACCTATGTCTATAGTGATAGCTTCCAAAAAAACCCTACCACCACAACCACAAAAGGGAACAGAGAAGGCTTAGGGAAGAAATGCAACTTCCAGAAGAGATCCAGAAATTCAGAAACTACACTGTTTCCCAGAAGTAAACTCAAACAGCTACTTTTTTTTTTTATGTACTTGGCAAGTTTTTAGTCTCTTCTAACGGGTACAGTATTCACAGGCCTGGTAATGAAACCAATTGGATGCTATTTCAGGCTCCATAGAAAGAGGAATACTAACAAGATGTGTCTTCAGGCTCAGGGGAAGCAAATCCAAAGTCAAATGGTGCGTAATTAGATGTGTTTCTTAGCTCAGAATTCCACAGGCATGATATTCTTTTGAATGCCAACAACAAACTAACTAAACCTATTCACCCAAGTTTTTGATGCTTGTTTCAAAGCAGTACCTACAGCACCAAGTAGTGTTTATTAAACCTCAACCTAAAATACCAATTACCATGAGTTCAAGGATAATGGAAATGCAACACAGGTAGGCATATTAAACCTGCTGAAATTTTTCCTGTTATAATTTACTTTTAACCTGTAAATACACCACCATGGAAGAGGCTGTGGTGATTTATTTTCTTCTTGTTCTTTAAAACTTGAAGCATTATTCTTATTGCTTCACACTTAATTTAAGTGTGTAACAAGTAATTTTTATTTTTTTTAGCACATAAATTTACTATGTCCTTCTGTGGAATATCATCAATGAAAAAACCCATAATGCAGTTTCCTGATAGACAGGAGTTTGAGCCATAACTGTCTCACTGAGGTATAGGGAATTTCACTAACTCCACAGGGGAATTAGGCCCTTTGAACAAAATCATGGTCACTTCAGGAAGCAAAGCACTATCTGATTAACAGATGGCATGTGGACCTAGATTCTTTAAAGACACGTCTCAAGCTCTGCCATGAATTATTTGAATACCTCGAGTTCCCATATTTTCTTCTAAGTTATTATTGTAACCTGGAAAACTACTGTTGGCTATGAAGTATTAGCTCTCTTTTCATCTTTTAGTGACTGTACAGGAATCTCTCAAGAAACCACTCATAAGTGTGCTTCAAAATCATGGGTTTGCTTTAAAAAAAAGATGGGGGAAAAAAAATCAATTAACCTTCAATATTAAGCCAGGAAAAAGGCAGTAGAATTTTGTAGTGCAACCAAGTTCCTTCAGACAGACCCAGTTCCCTTATTTAAGATGTAGGGAATATGACTTGATTCTTCATCCAAAGGGAGTTGAATTCAGGTCTCTCCCTCCTGAGCTCTGCCTGTGCTGGTATAAAGGGTGTGTACTCCCAGCAGCCCTTCTTTAGAAAACAAGTCCTGCTTACTTCTTTGGACAGTGAAGGAAAAGTGGGAAAGCTGCACTCTCCTTCAGTAGAAGATCTATAGATCGGGAATGTGACATAGATAATCGTGAGCCCTTTCAGTGATGAGAAGGGTGACTAAAGCCTGAAGAGATGCATAATTTATAGCATACCATGACAGAATTTCCACCTTTCAGTTAAGCAATCCTTGCCCAATGCCTGGATTGTCATATCTTTTTAACTTTTAAACATTTTAACTCTAAGCATGAACGAGTTCTCGATCTCCCTCCAGACAGCTAAAAGTAAAATGTTATAGCCCCTAAGTTTTACATACTTAAGGGCAGCTTTTAAGCTGCTCTTACAGCTTCTTGCATGTATTGTGACAAAGGGATAGAAATAAATTTATTGTTTATTATGGATGCTTTGAAAGCTTATTAACATTGACAGCTAAAGAAGCTGGTTTTCATCCCAAAAATATAGAAAAGGGAAGCAAGTTTCAAATGCATGTGAGCAAAACATTGTTTACAACAGTTATATAAATATTTTGCAAGAAAAGCACAGCCTAACAGAATGTATTCTATTATCTAAATTCACAGATTTCTTTTCTACGGAAAACTTATTTATATGTAAAATAGGATGGACATTTCTGTACCAAAAATATAGTATATTGCAAAGTTAATATAAAATACAGGGAAACATATCTTAGAGACATTTCATAGGTACTCCCATTTACTTCACCTAAATATAATCTTTTGATTGTTGATGCAAATTTTTGTCTTGTTTTTATCATGCTTTTCATAGATACTAAAAAGACATGAAGACTAAGTGAAAATAAAAGCCCTATCCAAATAATAAAGAGGAAAACAAAGAAGAAAAGAAGATAGTTTAAGTGAACGTGCTTTTCCTAGAACAAGTTGCTTATAGGAAGTTCTACATCTCTGGAATAAAGAAAATGAGGCAAAGTTATCTGCAACAACGGAGACTGAACTAGATAACTAATTTACAGTGAAAGACTATTTGAACTTACAGAAATTGTTTTCAGATAAAATGGTTGATCTAATGGCATTTCATTAAATAACGATACAGACGGATTTCTCTTTAATAGAACTCATCACAAAGTGAAATTCATGGGCTTGCTTCCCCATTACACTTTGAGCATTACTTCAAATGAAGAATGCAATTGCACTACGGACTCAGTAAATACAAATTAAACATACTGTTTCTGAGCAAACCTGCTATCCTTAAGTCAATTATTACATAACTCAGTCAAAATAGCATAATATAAGACAACTTGCTTGCATATTGTCAAAAAAGCACGGCCTGAAATGTTGCATTTTCAAAAAGTAATATTCAGTACTATGGATTTTCTGATAGGACTCCAACATAAAGATGGATTTTCGAGAAGAATTTTGTATTTAGTCTAACATGGCAAGCTCCTCTCAAAGGGCTTAAGTGTGAACTTACACGTGTGACTAATCTTATTTCTCTGAATAACAGTTGACAAAGACACTTAACAGAAGCTGAGCTGGCCCTGAGTAGATCCAAAAGAGGACCACTTGAACCCTGTATCATTGGGTAGCATGCTAGCAAGGATCACAACTGCTTTTCATCTTGCCCTCGGAAGTATCATAACACACAGCCTCCAAAAACTGCAGCTGTGATCTGACAGACTTACAGGAAATGGACAGTTCTGAGCACCAGCACAAAGCACCTACATTGACACTGGTTAAATCCAGCATGTATTTAATAGATGCACAACTGCCACACTCTCTTTGACAGAAAGCTAAACTTTGTGGTACTGACAGGCAAAAAATGCTATACCAACATCAATGAAAATTGTAATAAATTAGAGATGCAGCACCCAGAGAGCACTAATCATGGTGTGCACTACAATTTTTAGTCAGTCTCACAGTGCCCAAAACCAGAGAAAACACAATCACAAAGACACTACCCTCCAGTATCTGAAAAAATGCCAGCTCCAATTTCCTGCACTTCACCTAAGAACAATCCTCATCGTGTCACTGTAATAACACAGTTTGAACATAAGCTTTGTTTACACCGTAGGTTTAGCACTCCAATTACCAGGGGATATAATTACCCCCTTCAAATTTTGCTGGTCCACAGCAACATTGCTGCCACTGCACAGTTATAGTTAAACATCTACTGAAGATGATCTGGTAACTCAAAGAAATCTTCTGAAGTCAGAGGATGTAAACACAGAATTCACACCCTGGGATACAAACCTCACACTCAGCCTTAACTGCAGCAACCCTCCACTGTAAGTCAGGGCTAAAATCAGTTTGTCTCCCAGCACACAACCTGGTCTATATCTAAAAATGACAATGAAGTGACAAAAGACCCAACCTTACTTTCACTGACTTCAGTAGCAAAACTCCCACTGACTTCAATAACAGCAAAAGCCACCACTAGATCTCAAAAAATGATTCTCTTCAGAGCACCATATGCATTTCCTAACAGCCCCCTGCAGAAGGATGACAGCCTCTCAGCTTTCCAATAATACTGCCTTATAGAAAAGCATCTCAGACTGCCAGCACTAATCTAATGTCTGTGACCACCTGAGGAATACAGTTTGACTCCAGCATATAACCCACACTAAAGAGTCAAGCCCTATGGAAAAATAAAGAGGCATACAGGCAGTAATGACTCAATGATAACCTTGTAACTAAAAAAAAAACCACACCACAAAAACTCACTGCCACATTTCAAGGAGGTCGTATATGAACATCTATTCCTCTCTGCACAATAAACATCTAAGATCTGGAGAATAATCTTTGCTTTTACATATACAAGTGCTTTACTTAGATAGCTAGCAGTGACATAAAAAGAACAACTTCAGTTAAATGGAAAACTATCTTCTGAAAGTGATGCAGAAATATATCCTCTCTGGGTTAAAAAAAACAGTAAAAGAGAAAACTCTTACACAATTAAAACCATTTGCTATATGTTTAAGCATAAAAATTGCATGTGGGTTTTTTGGAACTGCAGAAGAAACAAGCACTCTTTGCCGAACAGAAGCAATTTAGAAAGTTATGTAGTTAATAGTCTTTTCATGAAAATTAACAAAGGTAACAAGATAGAAACTGCACTTTTCAAGTACCTTTCCTCTTGCTTCTTGAAATCATTTAGAAGCAGTCAGAGTGAGCCTCAGTATTGAATTCATAAACAGAGCATAAAGGAAAAGCTAGAGGTCGTCTTCATATGCTCAGACGCTTTAGCCTTGACCAAGGTACGCAGTTTGAAACCTATGCCATACCAAATCCAGTCACAACCACCCATTACGGCTTCCCCTTAAGCAAGCTGACAACACCTGGCAGCCGCTTGCCGGAATAAGCTTCACACAGGAAGCAAAAGCACCTGATTCCTTGCCTGCTACACAGTTAAAAAGCAGCTTCACCTCAGGAGTTAGAGGTGCTACTTACTGGTCTGGTGATGAAGGCATTATTGCAGGAAGGCACATATGGGACCTGAATCTGGGCTTTCTAATCCAATAGCTGTTTGCACGTGAACCAGCAGAGCACAGAAGGATTAACACCTGAAATGGAAAGCTCAGTTCATATCGCCTGACTTTCCCTTCCCAGTGCAAGTATGTTCAAAATTCACCAAGGAAACGCTATAGAAATTGCCTAACTTATCTAATTGCAGTATAGGTGTCCTTAATTTCCTCTTTGCTTGCTGAACAAGGTTGAAAAGATAAAGCAGTTGCACTTTCTTGAGCAGCTGCTTCCCAGAACATCACAGGTAGAAAGATAACTTAATTCCACACAGTTTTTATAGAAGTGAATTACCAAACAAATCAAGTTTTTCCTCCAGATATGAAATACGGATATCGAATAAAAAGAATTCACAAGCAATTTGCAAGTACTGTATCGCCCTCTGCAGTCAGTGGCTAAGTGCTGCAAACACATCTGCGAAACGAACCTGGGCACATTCCCTGCAAAGATCAAGGGGTCAATAATAAAACCTCTACAAGCTGAAAACCAGCAGGACTGATATTTTTATGATATTGTCTTACTATAAGGACACAGTACAGAAGCTTTTTAATTCTTCACAGAAACGCTCTGCCTGGGAGAGGCTGTGCAAGCGTACGTTTTGCTGTTGCTTCAGAACGGGGCAGATTCCTCAACGCTGCTTCTGGCGCTCGCTCTCTTGGAACTGGACAGAAACCTGCAATGCCACCTCGAAGATTTTTTTTTCTTTTGTTACTTCTAATAAATATCCAAAATAAAGTGTATTTTTTTTAAAGTTACAGTAACTGACCCACCAGCGAACAGAGAAGTCACTGATGAGGCGGGGTGGCTCTAACGGTTTCAACCGCCCGCCTCGGCGCTCGAGCCTCCCCTAACGGTTTTAACGGCCTCTCCCTGCGGCGCCGCCACCGCCCCGCTGCGTCCGGGTGGGCGGGTGGCTTCCTGCGTGCCCCCCGCGCGCGGTGAATAATCCGTGCGGAGCGTCGGCGTCCCAATCAGTCTTTCTGTCAGCCAGTCAGTCAGTCCGTCTGTCAGTCAGTCATGTTGCGGCCGGGCGTATGCGTGCGGTGTGCGCGCGAGGGTGTGCAGGGCGGGCGGATTGGCGGCGTGAGGGGAGGGAAGCGGCGGGCGGGGACGGGCCGGGGCGGCGCTTCCGCGCGCGTGCCGGTGCGGTGCGGATGATCCGGCGGGGCGGTGCGGCCTCGCCGTGCGTGTGTGTCTGTCTGTCTGCCTATCCGCCATGAGCGTGTCCGTACGCGTGGCGTGGGTCGCGTGCACGTGTGTAGCGCTGCGCGTCCCTGTGTCCGCTCGTATGTCCCCCCGCCGCGTGGCCACCTGCCGCCGCTGCGGGACCGATGAGGCGGCGAGCGGCGGGGCCCCACCCGCCGGGCTCGGGGCCAGCTCGGGCCGGACGGAACCGCTTCCCCGGCCGCCTCGGGCGGGCAGCAAAGACGCGGAGTGGAGGGAAAGTCCGAGTCCCCCCGGGAAGAATTCAGCCCCGCTCCGGTGTGTTTGCACTCACCATCTGCTCGGGGATTTGTATTTATTTTCTCCTCGTTCCCGCAGGGCGGTGGAGCCACCTGATTTCTCTTCCTCATCCTCTTTTCAGACGCGTGTTCTGTAATGATTTTCCAGTTGCTCCATCGCCACCCCGGCGCAGCGTTCAACCCCCCCCGCGGGGGGAACAAGGAAACGGCGCTGAAGGAACAGCCTCTACACCAAGGCAGGTCTGTTCTGCACCGCTGCAGGGGCGGGAGGGATTTCCCCGGAATAGTGGACCGGAGCAGAGGTTAATTAGGTGGCGCTTAAATGTAATGAATTAAGTTCTTTCTTCAATTCAGAAAGAAAAGGTAAAACGGGAATAACGATGTTCTCTGCAACTAATAGTTAAGGAATATGATTGCGTTTTCATACTGGCTTTTCTTGCCAATTTATACAGAGTCGGTCTTGGCCTCACATGCCAAAATGAACTATCTTGCCTCGGTAGGGACATCATTTGAGTAAAATGAGTGACAATTCATGAGAGACAGACTGCAGATACGTGCCCTTTCCCCTGATACTACAACAAATAACAGGCATAATTTGATAAAACAGAGAAACATGCTGACTTTACAAACTTAAGACTCCACAGGAGCAAAGTATAGTATGTTCTTCACTCTGTAACATCATTGCTCATCCTGCAACTGAAGAACCCAAAGAAATTTTAACTATTAGGCTTATACAAAGAAATGGAGATCTGAATGGAGACAATGAGAGGTTTGAAGAATTTTGAGTGAAACACGTTTCTACAAAATGCAACTTGTCAGCAACAATGAGGTTCTGCTAAAATTCCAAATAAGAATTTGGGAGCCTGAAATAGTTTAATAAGCTTAAGCACTGAGCAATAACAGTTCTGTAGGTTTGCTAACTGAAACCCTAGCAGACAGCTCTGGAATCTGTGGGAGGAGGAACACTTGTGGCCACCGTGCCCTGGCCCTGCCCAGATACATGTAGTCTGATTCCCTTCTCCCACCAGTTTCCTACTGGTATGGCTCCAGTGACTTCCGCAGAAAGCCCCTCTGTATGACAATGTATTTCACAAAAATCTTCATTAGGTTTTGTTAGCATAGCAAGGCCATAAGAGGAAATTCCAGATTCAGAGATGTGCAGATTCACCGGGAACAAGACATTCTTGTTGACTAAGAAATAGATGATCTGAAAGTGACTACAACCGACATGTCTGATTCCTTTGTATCATCTGTTTGCTCTTTCCATTCCCTCTCGGTTTGTGTTCATTCGTTACTGCCTGAGCAATGATTTCACATGATCTCCTGTACTTGAAGATGCCTCCTTTCTAATACTTTTATCACTTTGGCTTTTTTTCACCACGTCAGTGCGGAGCCATCACAGGGCTGGCATAGGGGGAGCTGAGGCTCCTGAGATCAAATCAATTTTAACAGCCCCATCCGTCAGGATTGAGCGTGCATCCCTGCATAACCTGCTTCAAGGCCTCAGCCCTTTGCCAAACAGGCACCTCTGTATTCCTGAAACAAGTCTGGGGCACAGAGAAGTAAGAGCTAGTCTGCCTTATGCAGCAGACCGGCTGCTCAGGGGTTGTCTGCAGGAGTGACCCTGACTGTGTGGAGTTTGGGGCCGGCCAGAGCTATTAACAGTCCTTTGGGGGTAAAACGGATTTGTCTCTGTTTTGTAGGAGCATTTTAGGAGCCTCAAAGGAACTAGTTCTGACAAGACAGCTAAGAATGCCAAGCAGTGACTCAGGATCACAGGCTGGGAGAGAAACCTAACCTTGGCCCTGGGGTACTCCAGAGCTTCCTGGGAGGTCCAGGGGATGTATGCCTGTATGAACTTCACTGAAGGTTTTTCTCTAACAGTAATATCTGAGCCAGGTGGGCATTGGGGGTGTTGCTACACTATGGCAACTGTGAAGCACTCTGGTCACATCCTAGATGACCTTGCCATCACATGAGAGGGTGATCTCCTGCACCACATTGCTTCCACTCTCCTTTCAGGACACATCTGTTCAGTGGAGCATTGTCACACTACTTATCAGGATGTATTGGTTTTGTATTGCATACAATCATGTCCACTTACACCTTTAGAGCAAGGATTAATCAAGTGACCTTCCACTTGCTGTACAGTGCCATAAATGTGCAGTGTACTGAATAAATACTGTCACTGAAACTGGTCAGTTTGTTAAAAATGATGTATTTTATCATGCTAACACTAAAATCTCAAAGGAGGTTGAAGTCCACTCCAGTTAATCATAAAAGAATAGTAATTTGAAGTAGTTTTTAAATTAATGTTCATGGGTTTTGTTCCCTGCTTTTCAAGAGCCTATAAATTGATTTATAGTCTCTGTCACTGGGCTGCCGTAGCCCCAGTGGCACAAATGACACCACTTTTTAGGAATATAACCACCTTCACTACTGAGGTCAGAAAGAACAATTGCAATTAGAAATACAGAATTTCTATTCATTCTTAAAAGATAAAAGTTTCTTATGCTCTGAAAATTTAGTTTATTAAACTAAACAAATAAAAGGTTATTTGACTATCTCTGTAGTGACATAACTGGCATGAATTTACTTGCCTCTGATGAAAAATCTCCCCTTGGGTATTAAAAAAGGATCACTCCCTATGCCCTTGCTTTTCTCCTTGTGTAGTCTGTTAAAACAGTTCAATTCATCTATTTTGGCTTTGCTATTTCTTTTCAAACGGACTCAAAGTGTTAATGCAGATATTGTTACTGCTTATCGCTGGAAATTGTGATGCCAGTGAATCTATAAGTACTACAGAAGATTTCCCTTTAACAAACCAGCTTTGTAAATACATTCTTTTAGCTAGTCTGATTTTAAGCACTGTCAACGTGCAAGCTTCGAGCTTTACTGTTATCAGTATAATCAAAATGGTAAAAATCTTATCATCTCTGATATTTGCATACATGAGTATAGCGGTATAGTTTGGTTACATTTCCATACAGAAATATGCGTATGTGTGTATTTCTATATGGAAATGTAACCAAATGCAGCTTTGTATAAACGTAAATGTATTCACTTCAGTGTTTCACTGGCAAAACGGTCTTGGTGGAAAAAATAACACTCCTGGCTCAGAGGGATATTTTCCCAGTAAAATCTGTGCACTCTCACTGAGGGGCTGATCCTGCAATAAGTGAGCAAACGCTTGGTTCAAGTAACCCCTAAAGCTGCACATGGATACATAAATGGACTCCCAAGGACTTGGGTGTTGTATTTTCACAAACAGCAGCTAACAGAAGCATCCAGTGACAACCTCACGTGTTTGCACGCCTGTGTATTTGGGCAACAGAAGGCTGTAGGAAGCCCGTTCGGCTTTTCATTCTGAGCTCTTTCACTTGTAGGATCCCCATGGCAAAACATAATGGTTCTTCATCCTACTAGGGTTTATTTGTTTGTAATTTGTCTGTTCAGCTTTGTAATCTTTGTACTTGAATCGTGGAAATATTTTGGCTTGTGTGGGGATTTTTTTAGAAGCTAATTTTTAGAACGTTTACATGTTTGGCAAAATTGATACTAACAGGCAGCCTTGTTATTTATCCAATGTACAACAGGGAATGGGAAGGAAACCTGATGAAAGGGAAGCCTGTATTTCTATTTGAAATGGATTCGGTGTTAACATTGAAAACATAGTCTGAGGGTGTTATTCTGTACCAGAAAATAGAGGATTAAGAAAGAATAATGTATGCCTCATTTTATTGTATCTGTGACTTTAATGTATCATCACAGCAGGAGCTTTCCCCCATACCACTGAACCTGGGGGGCTGAGCAAATTCTGCCTTGAAGTCTCATTAATTAGGTTTGCCTTAGGCCTAAGTAGCATCTAAAGTTGTTCATTTAGCATAGAATTCTGAAAGTTTTCTTCATAGGTCTAGAGAGCAGCAACTTCTCTGCTTTGCAAACAAAAGACCACACACATGACCAAAAAAAAACCAAACCAAACCAGTAAAAAACAGAGGTAGGAATCATCTGAGATTATACAGAGGAATGTAGCCTGTCCAAGTGTATACATTAATACACAGAAACATAAAAGTTCTACTCATATGTTATGCAATGTAACACCTGAAAGTCCAGTTGATGAAAATACTTGCAGCACAGATAGACTAAGGGCCCTGCAGTCAGTTGTTACAACTGTTACAGACACTCCATACCACAGATTTTGCTGGGTACCATTCACTGAGGTAGAGCAATGCCAGCTTTCCAGCACTTCATTCCCAAATTCTCCTTTCACTTCTGCTGTCGTAGATCTAACTTCCTCTGCAATGCCCATTCTTTATGTGCCTATTAGTCAAAACTGACTTTACTGAGTACATTTGTTTCTCTACTTCTTTAACTTCTTACTTGCTAGAAAGATGATCTAGTTAAACTTTAAATATTGATCAAAGAATCTGAATTAATATCAGAACCAGAGGAATGTGTCTTTTATTTTGTATTATTCAACTGGCTTGTGTGATCCACAACCAGCATCTTGGCAAGATCCAAAAAAAGATTTGTAAGCTCATTCAGTTACTGTGTTCTTCCACACACAAACAGGTAGGTGTAGATGTGAGACAGTGGTTTTGCAGAGTTATGCTTGCATGGAGATTTCCAAATTTGGTATCAAGGTTTACAGAAGTTGGTGTCTTGCATTTCACTTTAGATTGCTATTGCAGCAAGGGCAGCTTCACTTCGTCGGGCATTGCACTGGCTTGTGTGACCATGAGGCTCTAGGAGAGAAGGAATTAAGCCACAAGCGCTCACACTGTGCAATCAAACTGAGATGCAAAGACAACTAAGATGCATCTGTTTCCACATTTATGTCTATTATGCCTAGCTTCATATTTGGTATTTATGGAAGAGAACACATCTTCTTTATTCAAACTTCCCAATTTAAAGTCAGGTTCCAAAAATATTCTAGTCTCTATTAGAAAGAAACATCACTGAAACCCATGTTGTGATTCTGATTTAAAGGCAAGGTCTGCTGCTAGTGGCTGGAAATCTAATCTACTTAATTAATTTATTGGGCTTTGGCTCACATCCTAAAGGATATTTATTACTCCATTACATACTCTATTATTACACAGTATCATTTTTATGAACATCACAAACATGCATTATGTATAGCTCTATAATAGTCAGCATGAAAAAAAAAGAAAAAAAAAAACGAAAAAAAACCACAATCAACACACTTCTCCAAATGTAGAAATGCTCGGTGTTGTCTCGTGCTGAATATTTTAGCAGGCTCATATTTTGGTTCAGGTCCCTGAAGCACATATCCCTTGCTAAGGAACATGCATCTGGAAAAGAGGATCTATGGTAATAGGACAAGTCTGGTGTTCAGCAGAAGGCAGCAGCTCCCTACTGCTCTTCTCCTGTGGAAGTTTCTTTCCCAGCTGGTGATCAGTTTAAATGACCTAAAGGATGACACCAGAAATGTCTGTTAACCTCCTCCTGTGTAATAAATAGGCTCCTTCTGAGATACAGGAACAGATCAGTTATGAAATAAACACAGATACTTGTTACCAGCTCTACTTAAGGTTCAGAGTTTTTCAGATTAACTGATCTGTGTCTAGACCATAGACAATTAAATGTCATAGGAACAGATGTGAAATGAAAATGGAAGATGAAAAGCTGAGTGTTGTAGCAAGTAAAATGTGGCAGTATATTAAATATGTGTTTGTTAACACACACACAAATGCAGTGCATCCTTCCCTCCCAAGGGCAACAGTAAGTTATGCCTCAACGAGCAGCATGGATTTATGTTCCTAAATGCTTCTCTCTTCAATAAACATTTGTATACCTGCCATGAAACCTGAGGAATCATATGTTCTTTAGTTAATTCCAAGATCCTGAATTAATCTTTGAGGGGGGGTAAAAGAAAATTAGATACTACTATTCATTAAATGATGATTAAAAAATATCAAAACACCATACCACTAGGGCAAAACAAAAATTGCATTTTTTTTCTGTCACAGATGTAAAGCATTTTTATACAAACCTGTGGCTTTTCTTTGGTCAGATCCTATGTTTAAATCAATTATATATAGGATTCTTTCAGGCAGAAAGTGTCTCTTAGTCTGTGGTTTAGCCCAGAAAGATTCTTCACTGAAAATGCACTGAAAATTTTTTGGGGGAGTGAATATATCTGAGAGATTCTGGAGAGCATATAGGAGCCAAGGGCCTAAAACCTACTAAAACACTGGAAATTGGATACTGGCTCACACAGACTTCCTCAAATATTCCTTTTAGATGTGCTCCTTAAAACCATGCTTGCTTTTTAGTTTATATCTAATATTTCTTTTGTAAAAAGTAGGACTTCTAAGAATATCCAGTGATGCACACAGATTTTTTTTAGAAATTATGACTATCATCTGCACTATATAAAATTACAAAATTTTAGACCTTGCAGAAAATATACTGACTCAGTGGAAGAGAATGTTTGCCATGGGAGCTCATGAGCAAATTATACGTGTATTTTGTTAATACTTAAGTGAAAAACACAAACGTATCTGCTGCACTTGACAGCAAAAGTCCCAGTAATTTTAATGGGAGCAGCACTGGAGTTGTATCAGTGGATGAATAACCTATAGCCACAGTACTAAATGCATCCCCTACTGTTCTTCTACAACAATGGCATTTTAGTAAAAAATAAAAGTAGTAAGGTATACTTTTCAAAACTATACATATTCTACATCTACAAATACATAGAGCACACCTGAGCAGAGGCAGAATTTTATCCCATTCCAACTTTCACCAGCTACCTTTTCCACAGACTGCTCTCAGAAGCACTAAACAGGACAGGCAATTTATTCTTTCCAAATGGAGAAATGTGTCTTTAAAAAGCTACTTAAACTCGCCTTCAGAATGAATACAGAAATTTCCAAATTATCATTAATAGTATACGCTGTGTTCAAACAAAATTCACCATTAAGCTCAACTATCAACACTATCCTGCTTTAATTTTTAAATAGTGTGAAAAAAAGAGGTTGGGAGAAGGCAGGCAGCAGAAGTGCTAATGCAATTGTTTGATGTGTGTATGCGAAAGACAGAGAGGAGGCAGGCATTCTGCTACACAGGCTGCTGGCAATGCCAATTGCTCTGCTTTATACTTCTCCTATGCCCTCTTTAGTGGAAAAGAATTGCAGCTGTACATAAAAATCATACTGTTGATTTTGTTGGTCTGACGTTACTATTACTTATATCCCAACTGAACAGTCCATTTTTCATGGATCTCTTTCTGTCGCTCGCTGTACACTATGGCCAGTGAAGAGAGCTGTGGATGCATCTGCCTCTGAAACATCCAGTATGGCAGTTTGCCAATGGACAGTGAGTGACTTCACTTCAAAATATTTTCCATTTAATTAGTGCAGAAAAATCATCAACCCGATTATCTAAAAGGACCATGCATGTTCTCTTCACAGCAAGGAAAATAACACCACCAATGTTCTGCAGTGCAGGAATATCTAGGTTGTTTTACCGGGAGACTGACCAGCTACTTAATAGCATATTCTTTGAATAATAGGTTTGGCTACAAAGCCTTGAGTTTCACGACTGGTTGACTAAGAGGACACTGTGTTAGAGTTTCAGCCATATAAGCCTGGGTTCAATCCTTTCCTCTGCAAGAAAGCTTCCTCCCTGTTTGAAACACCTTCCTCATGGCCCTGCAAAGCTTCAGAAACTCTCAGTGAGACACTGGGTAAAAACGCTTGAAAGCGGTCAGAGATGAGGGCTAGCAAATAGGTGGAGAAATACAAAGCAGGTATATCTTCAACACATCACTGACAGAAATAATGTGTGGCTTTGCCACACCCTTCTTGGCTTCAACATTCTGTATCTACCAAATTCAACTGGAAAATTCCCTTTGATTTCAATGTTAGGTCCACTGCAATCTATTTGTTCCTTGGACTTGATCCTGACTCAGCGCCATTTCCATTAACTACACATGGAAGTTGGGCTGAGGGCTGAAGCTGGTTTTGCAGAAAGTTCCTTTTATTCTAATAAAAGGCTTCAAAACACTATTTCCACATGTTGTATATAAACTAGTCCATCAATTTACGATTAAAGTGATTACTTTGAAATGCACACTGAAATGTTTTACGTCTACAAGATGGGGAAAAAAAAAATAAAAATTCCTTTGCAGTAGAAAGACCATTGCATCAATACAACTTTGTGTGTGCACCTGTTCAGAGTTGTACATGACTTTATCTGAACCTTATTATATTGTGGGAATATGCTCTGACCTACAGTAGGATAAGTTTCTGGAAGCTCAGATTCTACTGTTTACTCATCACTTAAAGGAGAGATGGTGTTCAGCACTGGTTGAAAAACTCATTTGTGCCCATTATTGCAGTATTTATGGAGGAAAGCTTCCTGACACTGACTGTGGGGAAGAAAAAAAAAAATGGGGGGGGAAAAAAAAAAAAAAGTCAGCCTCCAGAGCCTCAGTGTGGTTGTTACAAGGGCCAGATTTTCAGGGCTGAATTAAGCTTTCAGCTTCATTTGAGGACTGCTGCTATCCATCACTGTTGGCCTGGCTGCTACCATGGCCTGCCTGTAACCACAGATTTGGTGTTTGTAAGCAGTTAACTGCATATATAAGGATGCTGTCCAAAGAGCAAGAAAGCTGTTTCAAGGCATGGCAAGTGCCAAAACATCTACTAGTGCAGTTGCAGTGAGGGAGTAGAGCCAGAGGGTCAGAGAGTCACATTCAGATCCTGGCTCAACCTGGCTCTCAGACATTCACATAAGCATTCGAAGCCTGGAAGCTCTTTTCTATTCTTCCCAGTCTACACTGCATAAATAACTCCACATTTATTACTCTGGTCTATGTAAACTCAAATTTTTTTCTTCTAATGATCACTTAATAGCTCTCCCAAGCAATATGGGCTTTTCTGGCTTCAGAGAATACCTTCCTCCAACTTTTTTTACTCTTTTCCAAGGAAGTATTATTTAATCTGTAATGCAACTATGAAAAATAACACATTTAAATGAATTTTGTGTCTGATCACTACAAAGTAATTAATAGGAAAAGCTAGTCTGGTAGCTAAAAGGCTGTTTTCCCAACAGGGATGATGAGGGGTATTGAAGTTTTGGCGTGGCTAGAGCAAACACAGTTGTCAGAGAGCTCATCCATCCTCTGCTGACATACAGCCTCAGGTATCTGTATCCATCTCATGCCAGAAATAAATATGCTTTGATCTCTTTAGTGAACAAACTCTGTGAACCATGGCAGAACCAGATATTCAAGCTCATCCACCTCCTGGGAAACAAAACACCATCTCTTTGACCCAAGTGCCGCCTTTCCCTGGGGGAGAGGCCAGGCTGGGTGCACAGACGGGTGCTTGGGTGGAGTGGTGAGGGAGGTCCTGCTAAGCACAGGAGGATGGAGAGCTGCTTTGCCCTGGCTGTGCTCTCAGTGCTTGCCAACTCCTCCAAGCACCCCTCTGATAGAAGAGGGTCTGAGCACAGTTTCACGCTGTCCTGCTTTTTCCTTCATCCTGGATCTCAAAACAGAGATCCCAGATCTTTCATGTTGGCCCATTGCAGCATTTTCAGTGCATTCAAATGGCAAAATTCCCACATCTGTGAGCAAGAGCTGTTAAGCAGCACTCTCAAACTAGTCAACCAGCAAGTATCTCGCAAGCAAATAATTTTATATCAGAGGGGAGAAAAGGTGCACGTGCAACACAGAGGTCAGTTTTTCTATTCACATGGTGACAGCAGTGCATTAGCAAACCTTCTACATCTTTCAGTTGTTCCCTGTCCCCTCTGCAGCTGAGGAATAAAGACAGCAAGGCCTTTTGCGTACCGAAGGCTGACGCCTGTTGAACACCCCTTCCTCACACAACAGCCTCTCCCATAAGCCCTGCAGCCACAGAGCAACGGGGGAAGTGACCCCATAGTCAAAGGGGCAAAGAGTAAAGACAAGGAGGCCCTTCAGAAAACCCTGGGAACAGGCCAGAGAAAAAGCTCTCATTCTGGGAGTCTTTGTTGCCAAACGCTAAGGAAGGGGCTTTAAGATACAGTTCAAGCTTACCTCTTAAATGAGGTAAAACTTGTACAGTACCTTTCCATAGCATCTCCTCATTTCTTCTTAAATGATATACAACACATACACTTGAATCCCATTTATGAGAAGGAAAAATAAACCCAACCATCTTCCTGAACATATCTTTTTTAGGAGAAAGAAAACATTTCTAACAAATACTGTGCTAGCCCACTGAACTATTGCAAATCCATGTTTTAAGTAAAGCTAATAACATCATCGCATGTATGAGATGTTCTCTGTCAGCTAACTGTAATATAGAAAAAAGTAAAATCGTATTCTATAACACTAACCAAGAGTATTGTAGGAAAAGAAAGCCTATGTATTTAATTATTCTTTGCCACTGTGCATTCAATCATATCTTCTATTACATCTGACAAGGCCACGTTTGCACCTTCCAGTTGCTTTGTCAAATAAAAACATTATGTGATTCCACTGAAGAAAACCAAAGAGGTGGTTTCTTTGCCATTTGCTAAGATATTGCTGAAAAATCTCTTTAGTATGGATCACTTCACTGAGTAGGAGAAGTGACTAGAAAGTAAGGTTAAAGCGTGACGTCTATTATTGTGCCTAATACGAAAATGCAATATCTACATTCCCCATAGCTTAGAGAAAGACATACCCCCTGCCAGGCGGAATACACATGCACATACTTGACTCTTTCTGCCTCAAGTTCATGCTGGAGCATAACAAATAGCTGTTCACAGAGACTTAAATTTATTCGGGGGGGGGGGGGGGGCAAAATAGTGCTAAGATAAAGACAGACATGTCTGCAACATCATCATGATTTTTAGACTGTTTCAGAAGGATAATCTTGAAGGTCCAGTTATAGTGAAAGCCCACTGGTCATTCCATAGCCATAAAGACATGGAGCACTTTAGGTTAAAATAGTCTGTGGCATATAACTGATTCCTCAAGGATAAACCAGCCTTGGGAGCAGAGGGAGAAGGAACCACAGTCAGATTGCCTGACCCGAATCTCATTTTCCAGTATTGCACATAACGCATTCCCAATGAAAAGACACAATTTTGTAGGGATCCTGAATTTTTATTACTTCATAAGAAAATCATTACACATTAGACTATGAAGCACATGGTTAGGTAGTTTGTCAATGGTTATCTGATACCATATGACTATTTATGATGACTGTCTACAGAGCTTAATCACTCGCAGTGTCATCAAAATTAGTCACTGAGGTTTTATTTGACATGCAACTTAAGAAGCATGAAGAAATTAAGAAAAAAAGATACTGCTCATTTTTTTTGACGAATACTCAAGCAGATGCAAGAAGAATGTTGGAATGACATTCGATCTCTTCCCTTTTTTTAAACCAACAGTATGCTTACGTTACACACAGGCTCTCAGTCTACACAAGAATAACTGAAATAACAGACATATTATACCTTAGTGCCTCCAGTACAGTGCCAGTTGGGCAGAGTCAGATGGTGCTTTGAAAGAGCAAGAGAGAGAATACACCTTCCTTCAGTTTCCCCTGGCATTTGAGGTTCTTGGAGCCCAACCTCTCCTTGGCTTCTGCTGCAGGTGGAGGGAGATGATGATGGTTTCCACCCAAAACAACTCCCCTTCAGCTCAACACACCGGATAATCCTTTGTGCCTGCCTGGAAGGAGCAAGAATAACTGCAGGGAGAAGATAGCCGTGTTATCTTTACCCGTTCCAAGGCAAAGCAGGAGCTTTGTATTCTGACTTTCAAATAACTGAAGCTGCACATTGAGCCTTGTCTTTTGTTTTCCATCTTTTTTAATTTGCTGCTTCTTCAGTGTTGGCCCCCTGCACTTAGAACAAATACATCATTACCAAAGGTAACCCACCATATGCCCTTTGGAAAAGGTGGGATGTGTAAGCACTAGCGAACATGATTGCTCAGCTAACCTTAAACAATCTAAAATAGCTGCTGCTTCTGCTTTGTCCACATTAAAACTAGTCTTGCAGATACTAGCTCAGGGCAGGACAGCATGTACTATAATGCAAACAGGGTTACATACAGCACGTGCCACATGTCTCCTTTAAAGCTGCATATATGTTAAGCAGTCAAGTGTTGCATACATCATTGTAGATTAAGACCAAAACATTTATGTTATTCCTTTTAAGTCACTTGCTCTGCTGAAAGCTGAACCCTTTTATTCCACACACATCCACCCCCAGAGAACTACCCATCCATATGTATTTACTGTAAATGTCTGTAGTACGCAGAAAGCTATTTCAAGGTTAAATAGTTAAATAATTAAAATTTATTGTAGAACTTATTTACAATGGAATAGAATAAACATCAATTGTAGTATGCGCATTAAAATACATTGTCAATAGCTGTGCGTACTCAAACAGCATCAGATGTTTCTTGTAGCTGTACATGGGTTTATCACCTGAGCAACTCACAGTATGTGTGAATTCATGGTATTTTAAGAACTCAGCAATTAATGCCACTAGGTAATTGCACAGCACAAATGGCAATAGAGGCAGTATCCATGTGAGCACTGAGGGGAAAAAAAATAATCATAATGATCAGCACTGTTTCAAAGCTATATCAGATTAATTCATAAGGAAGACAAATTGTTATGCCTTATTTAGGATTCAGATATAGAACTTGCAAAACAAACGAATGCTTATCTTTAGAGTTCAGTCTGCTCAATTCTCTGCTTTTGATAAAGCCCACAGCTTGTCTTCATTCATGAACTATCCCATTGGATATCAGATGACGCTTGACAGGGCATTTTTATATTTCATTTTTTTAGCAAAACAGATTATCAGTAGCTGAAGACTGCCAAGTCAATATGATAATATACACAAATGAGAGCACATCTATCAGCAGCAAGCACAGTCAGCTGCTTCTATTGTTATGTCAAGCATATAAGGAAACAGACTTGTATTTCACTTACCCTGTTTACGCTCCATTTTATAGGTACAAAACTGAGCTGATGAGTATAGATGACTGCAGGTTGACTTGTGGTTACAGGCACCAAGAAGGCTTGGGAGCTCTGCATTTGGATGTCGCACTTCATGCGTGCAGCGTACTCATACTGCTGTTCAAAGTTGGGCAGAGATGCTTCTGCAACTTTTTTTTTTGAGAGCTTTTTGTGGTTTGTTTTTTTTTTAACTAAAGAAGAGGCAATATGTATTTAAAATAGTACTGTAAGTGGCAGTTTAGCATTCATTGGATTAAAGTAGCAGTAAGAAGTAAAAGAAATTATGATTTTACTCTTCTTGACCCATTACACGAGTAGAAAAAAGCATAAAAGAAAGTCAGCCAAGGATCAGATCATCATGTTACTAACTCAGGCAGTTCCATGTGTTAATGGGTTGAAAATACTTCACCACACATATTGAACAAGTTGAAGTAGTGGTACAAAAGGTTTGAAAGTTTTACCACGAATTGGAAAATAAAAATTGAGCCTAGCTAGTTTTCTCCCCACTACATTTTTTTCCTATTGTCAACTACCAAGCCATTTCACTTGTATCTATCAAAAAAAGCCATCAGGACACACAGAGGGTCTGTAAGCCCCTCTGCATGTTAACAAGCCCATAAGAGACAAATGCAGATATACCCACTCCAGCTGTGCTATAAGACCATTGTGAGGCAGTTTGGCAGGGAAAATCAAAGCGAACAACCGAGGTGTCAGCTGCAGAGCCCTGAACAAAGTACTCATCCATGAGAGCAAGCTCAGTGCAAACTGTGGTGAGCTGCCCATCTCTGAATGTACCCAAGAGTGGCCTGGGAGCATCATGGTGAGCCTAGAAGTCTTTATGGTTTGAGAGGAAAAAAAACCCTCTTCCTTAGCAATGTCAGTCATGACTGTACTTCCCAGAGCAAGCCAACTCCCACCACTCACCATGGAGGGGAAAAAAAAAAAAAATACTGCATCTTTATCATCCTATCAGGCTTCCCCCAGGTCCTCCCCGAGACCAAACTTCGAGAGTGTACAACAGCACTGCCTCAAGCATGACCCCAAGCATAGCCAGAGGCCATCCCTCAGATCTCTAGGAACATGAGCCAGCTTAAAACAAATGCAGATGGATGTTTTCAGACAGACTGTCAGCATCAGTGTATGAGGAGGCTGCAAGAAAGTCCTGCACATGGGAGAATGAGGGAAAACACAAGAGATAGAATGTTACGGGGCAATATTTTTCACTGTATCTTTCTTCTGGTTTTCTTCTGTATTCTCTTTGGACACCCTAGTTAAGAATGCATTTTAATTTCACATTCTCTTAATTAGATATTATCACAGCTGGAATATTATGGAACAAGTTGAGACTACAGTAGGAAATTTCACATCTCCACAGCGTACTGATTTTCCAGGTAGGAAGCACATAAACACAAGCCTGTGTGGCAATAGCACAAACACTCCAGACCAAAAGTTTTATAGAGATAACAAAGTTAATGCAAGAAATGTCTTTAAGAAAGAATAACTATTTGCTACTTTCTTTAGTCATTTTGCCACAGTTACAACCCAGTCCACACAAAACAACAGAACTCACCACCTCTTCCTTGCTCCCTTTCTGGTCAATTAAAAAAAGTTCTGTAGGTTTACCTTTGCACTGCTGCTTCAGCCCTTTGAGGTATACCTGGAATGCTCCCAGAGCAGCAAGACAAAGCACTTGGCTGGTTGCAGATGTACTTTCTGGATGGTGAGAGCAGTCACAGAGACCTTTTCTCCACAAAATAAATGGAAGGAATTGTACAGCTACAACTGCTGTGAAAGAGAGGAGAAGAAAAAAGAAAATTAGCCTTTTCTTGTCCTCATTTCATCAGGCCAAGGTAGCCCTTAAGTGATAAAATAGAAGCTCTTCCCTAAGTTAACCCTAAAGCAAGCCCCAAAGCCTTCTCCTCCCCTGAAGCAGGACCCTGTTTAATCTCCCAGCTGAACTGATTCACAGAACCCAGGGCTTATTTTATTATAGAGCAGGGCTACTTACTCAGCCGTGGCCGTTTTTAACTTGTTTCAGGAGCCAAATGTTTGGGTTTTTTCCTCTCGTGTTGAATTTAACCAACACATTTGCTGTAAAATAGAAGAAGAGGAAAAGAAGGCTTATTTAAAAGATAAAACTTTTCTAATATATATAATATGTTCATTTCATTTACCAAAGATGGCTAAATAAACTGAAAGTGGAAGTCTTTATCCTGCATAGAAAAAATGTTTGATGTTATTTTATTATTAATTCTTGTCTGGACTTTTGAAGAAATGCCTGTTTTTTAAAGGGGTGATTACTTGGACCAAACAGACACTAGGAAGAGGGAAAGGAATCAAATATTACAGAAAGTGGGAAGGGTGAGGGCTGGAATCTCATTACACAAATACCTGGGTGTATTGTAAAAAATAATTAATTTTCATTGCGCTGTTTGTGAGAGGAGGGGTTGATAGTATCTCTCTTTTACAGCAAAGGAACTGAATCAGAGAGACAGTTTCACCAGGGGGATCTCATTTGATCAACATAGCACATGATGTTTCAGAGCACATAATATTATATAGCACTTAGTATAAAGTCCAACCTTTACACACTAGTTTCTCTAAAAAAAAAGTACAACATGATCACCTTTTATAAACAGTGTGCAGATCATTCTCCTGCCAGAAGATGAATTAACAGTTAATAGCAGAGGGCCTTGCATAGTTCTTAAAAAAAAAAAGGAAAAATTAATTTATGAAACCCCCCCTAACTTTTGTAACACCTGAGATTGTGAAGCACTTCATAAGGTAAAAATCGTTATAAGAACAGACAGGAACTTTGGCAGATAAAGCAGCCTGATGTGAATTAATGCTGAGTGGTCTGTTTTTGAGCAGGCTTCCCTCATTTCCTGAGATCTTTCTCTGATGTTAATGAAGCAACAGGAGCTAATTAGTGAATAGTCAAGTGTGTACTAGAGAAATACTACCTTTTTTCCCCACTTTTCAGCTTAAAACTCATGGCCAGTCCCCGCTAATTGCATTGTATGGATTACTTAAGGGCCAATGTAAGCTGCATGGAAAGATAACACTAAACTGGGAGATGAGTGAAAAGGATCTGACCTTCTTAGTCAAGGTCACTGATAGTGTAATTATTCTGATAAGCTAGACATAATGATCTCATGTGCTATCAGGACATGCAGACTATTCAGTTCAGCAAAAATGCATTGCATTTTCCAGTATATAATCCATGCATATGCTTTTAAATCATGTATCATAGCTTAAAGCTACCCATGCTGATGTGCCTGAACACAGGACTGTGTGCCAGGATGATGCTGCCAATGGAGAAAAGAAAGGTATTGGAAAGGGATGTTGCATGCAAGCCCATCCTAGACATCTCTGCTACTGGACAAGCAAAAGCAGGAGGATTCGGGTCTGAATTTCTTGGCTCTAGGAGGAACTTCTCTGCTCTCTGCCTCTGACAGAGCTCTGGGAGATCATCAGTACAGCAGAGCAGCCTCAGCCCCTACTGCAAAATGGCCAGTATCAGTGTATAAGGTCTCGGAAGGACCACCAAACCACCCAGACAGGAGGCACCAGCAGTAGGACCAAGATTCAGCTCCTGTACTACTGCTCAGTCCAGGGCCAAAGCTGAGGGAGAGACACCTCACAGTGCCCACCAGAAATCCTGGCCAAATCAAACCCATTGCCTTCCACTGATTCTCACTATGCTGTCTCGCTAGCTCTAGTGCAAAATAAAGAAATCACCTGCTCTGTGCAACTGACATATGTTTGCAGAATCAGATTAGATGAGCCCATGTGGGTTTATTGTGGATTGTAAAGTTCAGAGGGAACCGCTCTCACTTTCCCAACGAACAGTGGGTTGAAAGAAAGCTCAGCCCTCATAATAATCTCTGGATTTTAAAAAGCCTTATTTTTTATTCACAAGGACATTGCTTATGCATGCACAGTTGCCAGGACAAAATGAACTTCAGGCTGGCTGCATTTTTTTCTTTTCCATTCCTTAGGCTCCACAAATAAATTTCAATGTATCCAGGAAAAAAACAACATTATATCATGTGGGTTCCTATAAATTCACAGCAAGGATTTTCAGCATGTAGAAAACACACCTAGCCTGTGACTAAGACACTTAAGCAATGTAACAAAGAACATTGCAGTGTTTGCAAGGACCCGTATTTAACACATGACCAACAACCATAGATGGTTCTGGGTGAATGGAAGGAAATTCCATACACACCGCACGGGGACAGATATCCCCAGTCAATAAAAGCAGCTGAGAAAATGGCTGGGCAGCTTGTGGAAACACAAACAGACAGCACGTGAAAGGCTTCAGAGAGAACCAGCCCTTCCAGGATGTTTGGAACCTCCTGCCTGAGCGAAAGAAGACCTGTGCCTGTGTGGAGGAACTAGGCTGCAAAAAGATAATTCCTTCGGTTAAGATGAAATGAAGTCAACTCCAGTGAAGAAAAGCAGTGATTCATGTTCCCGAAGTTCTACCAAAGGTCAGATGCCTTTTGGCTTCCTTTTTATGCTGCAGCAATGGCAGAATATGCATTTATTTGATAGGAACAATGTCTTTCTAGAAGGAAATACACTTTCCCACTGCAGATATCAAAATTATACTGTGGTCTGTGACTTGTTCTGTGTATTTGTTGCTGAGTAATAATATCATCTGCTCAGAAGCCTCTGGGCTGCCACATTTAATCTTCTGATCAGCACATCTTCTCCACTTTTGAATGTTTGTTCGCAAGTGTAAGATAGTTCTGTGTAAAGCATGAGAGATATAAATAAATTAATCATAAAAGTCACCACACTGAAGCGGACTGTTTTTTCCTCTGTGCCTTTGCATTTATTTCATGATCTCACTGGCAAAGTCTGCAGTTGCTCACAGTGCTTTCACACATTCACGGAAGTGCAAAAGATGCATAAAATATGCAAGTTGATGACTGGACATTTAGAAATATAACAGACAACATACATCCCTGTTCCAGCATAGCTCCTAAATAATATTTTTCTTCTATTATAAATGGTTTTGCTCTTCATGAAACCACGCTGGTTTAAAAGTTGAGACTCAAGAGCTCACAGATAACTCTGGAGTGGCATTTCTATCTTATTCCCAGATCTAGTTCATCATGAGTCTGAGGCAAGAAAATTCCAACCATCATAGCAAAAAAAAAAAAAAAGAGATTTGGGAAAATAATCTCATTGATTGTTTCATTTTCACTTAACTGCAGTCCCACAAGACAAGATGGAACCTATGTTTTTTTCTTGGTGGCCTATCCACTTTAAGCCTTGGCTGCAGTCTATCAGCTATTCTTTTCAAGCCTTGGATATCTGTTCCGTAATTAAAAACCAAAAACATTCTTTCATCTGATTCCACACAGGTACACCTTTTCTTCTTGATTTCAGATCAAGGAGGGTGCTAACTACACTCTACACAATATAAGTCTCTGAATTGCTATATAAGCTGTTAGGAAAATTAATATATTCAAGTCTCTGCAAACCTCCTTCTTCCTTAATCCCTATTTCAGGGTTGGCAAATCTTCTTTTCCTTGGTGACTCTACCTCTCCCATAGAATATGAATAATTCTTGAAGTCATGTTTGATCCGGGTATTTAGGTATTTGGGTTTTTTTGTTGTTGGGTTTTGGGTTTTTTTTTTTTTTGCTTTGTTTTTTGTTTTGGGGTTCCTTTTAGTTTTGTTGTTGTTGTTGTTGTTATGGGTATGGTTGGACTTGGTGATCTAGGAAGTCCTTTCCAACCATGAATGTTCTGTGATTCTGTAGTATGTATCTTTAATTACATATGCTATACATAATCCAACCCATCCAATGTTATATATGTGACAACACAGAAAATAGCTTTGTAGCTGGGACAGCAATTATGCTGAAAGAAGGCTGTCAGGAACACAAAGAAATACTGTGTGGTATTTGCTGCATTTGAAAGATTTAAGGGTTGCAGGTAAAAACAAAATAGAAACATTTCAAACATCACTATTTTCACATAGTTATGTTAACTTGATAATGAAAAAAAAGCAGGAAAAAAGACTTCAAATTTGCTGTAAAACCTTTAAAATTATATTCACTTTCTTTCTAGATTTCTGCAAACCACTTTTCTCCTGCTTTGCATCTCAGACAGAAATAATGCCCTGAAAAAGACATGCCTTTTGCTGTGTGTCTGTACAGCGTATTTCACAAGGTCCACAGCAGCTGGGAACTTTCAGTGCTACAGAAAAAAAAACTGTTAAAAACTTGAACAGGAAAAACACACTCTGCAGGATTTCACACAGCAATCACCAGGACTGATTTGAATGTATGGGAAAACAAATAGCTTCTGAAGACTGCAGTAGTAATCAAAAGAATTCCCTGGGTTGGATAAGGAAATGAAAGCAGCAATGTATGCTGTGTGATGGACCACTACCCACACAGGCCAAAGATGATATTTGAAAGTTGCTTTTACAGCTGCTAAGATGATGAAAGGCTGCTGTCCCAGATGAGATAACATTTCTGGAATATCACTCAGGAACAAGCAGCATTTGGATTTACCTTGTCATCTGGCTGATGGTATACCTTCCCCTGAGCGAGTCTGGGGTGTCTGGGAGTGTACCTTGCTCTGCCTTGCAATGGTTATGTAATTACTGTGCACGTTCACCTACTGTACACATCACCCCTTTCAGAGGCATTGCAACTTGGACAGAGAGAAAAAACCCCAAGATATTCCTAATAACTAATTATTTCCAAAACCATTAGCCAAAGCGCTTTTAAAAGCAAATCCACATGACAAGTACGTTAACAGAGACAGGCATTTTCAGTGCTGCTTTGGGTCCTATATACCATTAAAACATTTGATGGAAGGTGCCTTAAATGTGGTCCTCCTGTTATACTGTCTGTTGCTGTACTTCTGCTTTAGATAATTAAGTAAGAAATTTCCTCTTTTTTTCCCTGACTTTACTAAATTAAATTCTGTTCACATTAATCTGCTCCATATGGTCATTAGCTGAGTTATATTTCTTATGCAGGATAATAAGATGGGATTTATTATACATATCCCACAATTCCAGATGTGGCTACATGGTCATGGGTTGAAAAAGTCAATTCCCCTCTCTGCCCTCATTTCATTCCTGTGTTAGATATTGCTTCTGAGTAGCCAAGTAATATGCCAATGCGGTCTGACAGAGGGCACAGATGAATGCACACCATAAATGCCAAATTAATAAAACCGGTAGTTTTCTCTGATGAAAAAGCCTGTAAGCTTTTTTTTTCCAGCTATGGGGAAGCAAATATAGCACAAGTGAACAATAGGTATGGATGGAAGGATTACAAATTCCTCAGTTCCAAACAAATTATCTTAATTAGACAAGTCTTTCTTCTGTTTTCATCTCTCCTCTTTTTTTTCCTGCAATTATTTTGCTCAACAATGAATATATGCTCTGCATGCTACAGAGCAATGAAAAGGACCAGCTGTGTGTCTGTGTTTCCACAGCAATTGAAGGAAAAGGCAAATAGTCTTTTTTTTTTTTCCTTTTGCAATCATGCACTTCTCATACGAATGGTGGGGTTTAGGCATTTAGCCCAATAGATGTCAAAAATGCTACAGTGATTAAATATTATCTTGTCACATCTGTTTAGAAGCAATGCATAACTCTTAACAAATTCTAGGTCATGGTGGCTTATTAACCACCCATCTACGCTGGCAAGATACAGCAACTTATGTAAGACTGAGACGCATGCTGGAGACAGAAAGTCAAGGAGAGATGTGGGAGTTGTTAATGACAGGTCTGAGAGGAAATTTTGTATATGCAAATAGAGGCTCCCCCTTGCCCAGTGCAGTGTTCCAGACAGCATGCGAGTGTGGCTTTAAAAAAAAAAAAAGAGAATCAAAAAAAAAAAAAAAGTTATAAAAAAAAGAGTGAGAGGATTAACCAAATAATGCTCTTGTTATAATTGGCCTGCAACCATGTCATGGTCTGTGGTACTCTCCAGAAAAATTAAGAGAGCAAGACACATTTCTGGTAAGAGACAGAAAGGCATGGGATTAAGCTTTGGGTTAAGGTCTTTCACCTTTCATGTGGACAGTTTCCCCAAAACTTTGTTTTTCTATGGAGTAGATACAAGAGGATTTTCTCTATATGGTTGGGGTCTATTGATAAGACTACACAAAATTATTAGTATCTGATGCTGATGGATATAACATGTTGAATAAGCATACTTCACTATAAACCACAATTTGCTAGTAATGGGAGCTGGAAGGACATTTCCCATGTCCATGCATTAATGAGCTGACTGCATATTCTGGATTATCCTACCAATCCTGGTGCTCTGTGAACAGTACAAGTATTAGAGAAACATCAGCTTCACAGAGGTTTCAGGTTTGGGAGGGAGCTATTATTTATTTTGTGCATCTTTTCTCTGCAACTTCCTTGCATTTGAGGTGAGTGGGCAGTGGTTGCAGTGAAAATAAGAGAACTCCAGAGCTGATGAGCTTTTAAGTGTCTCTGGTCTGTGTTTCCAGCTGTCAGTGTGGAAACACTTACAGACTGAGTATGATCAGGGAGAAGGTTATCATGTTTCCTATGTCTTTTTCCAGGTGTATGGATTTACAAAGAAAACACTGAATGATTCCTTGCTCTCTACAGTCTACATACCCACAGATCCGGTAAATCTGTGCTTGCCAATGCCTTCCTGGGAATGGGCTTCTGGGATGAGATGCCACCTAGAAAACAATGTAGCATGATTACATCACACTAAGCCTCCAGCCTTGTATATTTATCATTAATCCCAACCTCCAACTTACATTTTTACCTCATATTTGTCAAAGCCTCTTGCAGTCTTCCCTCAGCTTAAGCTATAGTCTAACACATTTGTAAAAATGGACTCCTGTGCCTGAAGATGCTGGGTATATATGAAGGGATGGCATGGGCTGGAGCCAAGGACTGTAAATTGTGCCTTCTTATTTAGTTGTTTATCACCTCACATGTTTGGGATTTTTCAAGGTTTTGCCATAGAAAAGTATTAATGAACAAAGAAAAATGCATCAGAGAGTAGAATAAGTGCTTTTGAATGGGTAGATTCATCATTTTTACAAGAGCTAAAGGAACCAGCACTTGCCTATTTTTTTTTTAGCCAGTGATTTGACTGAGAGGAACTCTCTGGACAAAGACCTCACCCAGAAATCTTTGCCAGTGATACATATTTAAGTAGAAGAGACCAGCACAGACCCAGCTGAGACTGCTTTATGCTTGTGGGTTCTTCTTCCATTTCAGTTGTGGGAGTTTGTCTTATTTTGCTCTTTTATGATTTGTTCTTTTCCAGCTACCAATTTTAGAGACTGAGAGGTTTTATCATGACGAGAGCTCCAGGGAAATAAGCAACAGAATTGCTTATGCCATTTCTTTTGGGACTACTTCTGTGTTTTTACATTAATCCTTGTGTTTTGGTCACATAAATAGAGCTTATGTGAAAGAATAGAAAGGATGTTAAGCTACAGACTTTCCTCCCTCTCATAAGCACAGACTGGCAGCACCTTGGCTGGAAATCTTCCAGATGTAGGAGATCAGGGGAAGGTAAAGGATATTTGAGTGATTTACACGGAGCTCCATTTTTGGATTTCAGTCTAATCATTCAAGTAAACAGCAGAGAATTAGCAGCAGTGAAGGGAACAATCTCTGGGTGGCTTTAGTAGCCGCAGTTCTGCACTATGTGCATTACGCAGCACCTGTCACCAGTATTCAGAAACAACATATCGGAAGACAAAAACTCAACCATGCACTTACTGGAAAAGGCATGTGAAATAGCAGGGTGTAGGAAGTCAATTCCTGTACCTGGTTGCTGGTGTGGTGGCACAGCTGAAGGAGGAACACAGACTGTCTAGCTGTGGCTCCATCAGTAGCATTCTTCGGTCACACTGCAGTTAACAGAAGTTTTGCTGTTTTACTTGAACAAGAACCAGGTGTTTCACAGAATAACTTTGTGCAGCAACATGTAGTAAGCCACCAAACATAGCATGCCCAAAACAGTAGCAAGATACTGAAATACTTGGGGATTTCTTCTTTCCTCTTTCCAGCATAAATACACATCCCCTGTAACCTCATCTTTACAGTTCTTTATTTATACTGTTAACTCATTTTCAGCAGTGAAAATGAATCAAGTTCGTATTTTGCCAACAGTAGAAACAGGATAGGCTGAAGAGTAAGGGATGTCTGTAGAGGAACATGTCCAGTGCACACTTCATATTTTCTCCATACTTTCTGAACTGGCAAAAGAAAGGGAAAAAAGCCCATATCACAGGTGACTGGCTAAAAACATTCAAGTAGCATTGCTACCTAGGGAGCTGAAAGGAAGAGACACACCTGAAATAGGAGGAGAAAAAAAGAATAGAGCACAAAATAACTAGCAGTGGACAGGAGAAGCTGGAGAAAGGAAACGATGCATAATGAGCCATTTCTAGTGAACAAAGCTATGTGTGATAATAAAAGCCTGTTTAATGGAACAAGCATAAAAGAAGAATGCAGGAGAAGGAGGTCCACTAATATATGAGGGGGATAAACAAATTAACAGTCACCCAGAAGAGAAAAAAATGTGAAGAGGTATGAGGGATTATGTATTAATGAAGACCTAGATAATATGGAAGAAACAGCTGACTGAAGTAATACAATACTGCAGTGGAATTTTTAAGAGAATATTTTAGTTAAGAGTAGGGAAAAATAACATCATGTTTAAATCTCCACCATTGTTCAAATTCAAGCTACAAAGTATTGAGGAAAGTGAAGAAAAATTGCTGCCATGGGAGGGCCCGTTTCAAGGCCTGAGGGAAAAAACAGTGTCCGTAAACAGTGAGACACGGTTTCCTTGCCTTCAGTGGGTTTGGATTCTGACCTGAGCAGGTGAACAGGTCATGTGGGTACTCTGTCCTGCAAGGTGGAGACAGCTCTGGACTCTATCCAAAAAGAACACTTCAACAGACGATAAAAAAAGCACAAAAGCTGCTTTCTTATCTGCCATGTGACTCTGACATTGCTCACGGTTAAGCGCATGCTTTGCTCAGCCTGGGCCTGACTGCTCTGCAGTTTTCAGGACTGACCCCATCTGGATTTAGTATTTCCAGCTTCCCAAGCTTTGTAGCACGAACTTGCTGGTAGCCGATGCATGGGAGCTGCCCTGTTCTACAATACATCTTTCCCAAAAAGCAACTGAACGAGATCCATAAAAATGTTAAGACAGAATTCCAATGACGGCTATTTGTTTTCCCGAGGCTTTATCACCACTCTGTATCTGTAACTGGAGCCATCATTGTCTCAAAAAGGTAAAATGTAACAAAAGAAAGAGATGAACAACAGATAATTGGTTCTTTTCATAACACTCTGCATAATAGCTGGAGTTCTTAATGCACATTAGAAGTGAACATTGAAACTGTGGTTTCTGTGGACATAGGCTTATAACTGTGTTAAAAAGAAAATATGTTGATGCTGGTTTTAGTGAACTTCACACAACAGGATTTCTGCATTCAAATTACAAATGCACAAAAGAAAGAAGAGCAGGAACTACAAGACTGCTTTCTAACTCAGTACTTGTTTTGTATGTGGAATTGACAGACGGATTTGTCATTGCTAATTCAGAAGGGGACAATTCCTTAGCTAGGAAGGCATTTCTATTCAAATTCATTTATTTCCACATTAAAAGTGGATTATAAAATTATTAACCTTTTTATGTGCCAGTTAGCAATCATATTTCCTAGCATCTCAACATTTAAATTTAAAAGATTTCTGTGCTCTGTCTGGAAAATGATTTGTATACATAGTTTTATAAACTGTATTTAAAAAAAAAAATGCAGTCAGACATTCTGCTGTTGGCAAGAAGCAATTCAAATCATCACCCTCAAGGTGCTTCTAATCCAGTTGTGTGTTTATTGAGGAGAAAGTGCACGTAGGCATCTTGTGTCCTTAGCAGAGTAAGGCTGCTAGAACAGGAGGGTGGTTTGTCTGTGGATTTTGGCTTTTCCTAAAATGTGGATTTTCCTATGGTGCATTACAGCTTTTCTCAGCAGGAAGGCAGTAGGGAGCTCCCTGTGGAAGCAGAGCTGCATCCTGACATGAACATTTCAAAGGGTACTCTATGGCTGCTGGCACTGCTAGCTGGCAGTTGGCAAGTCCATTCCCTCTGCCTGCCACCATCCTCTCTGGTCAGAATGGGAGCTGAAGACAACCCCCCTTTCCTCCAGTAGATCAACTTTACTGGTTGTGCTATGTGATTCTTTTTGTTCCACAATTTTATCTGTAAAGCCTTGGATTCACTCCCAGAAGTCTCTCTGGCTCTGTCACTGCACTGTAGAGCTGCTCTGTTACTGGGCCCTCGACATGTCTTCAGTGATGATGGACTACTCATACAGTACAGTAAAATAATGCCTCACTTCCTGCAGGCCTGATTTCATCTTTTTCCCCTTTTCTTTCATTTCAGGCAAATCATTAATTTCTAAAATTACTCATATATAATTACAAATACAAATTCAATACAACTTCATTTGAAGTCTTATTTTCCTATGTCCCCTGAAGACACTTGTAATTTTTTCCTCTAGGCCTTGTCTGATGGTACTGTGCTGTTGAACATATCAGCACATTCCTGAACTCCCAACTCGCCAAGTGAGACATTCAGATAGCATGGCAATTTGAGTGGGATGGACACATTGCCTACATTCATAAAACCCATTCACTAAAATGTTGATTTTTTTTCTGGAAAAACAGCTCATGAAGACTTACTATGGAAGCTTAACTATTAATGAACTAAGTTTCTAATAGTTAATTGCAAGGTAAAGGTTTTCAAAGGTATTATGAATGCATCCACTAAAACTCCCATCTGTGTGTCTGAAAGTCCCTACCTTCAGGCATCACTTGCTGGACTGAATCTAAAATATTTGAGCTCTCCTGCTTTGTAATACAAAATGTATTCAAACACCAAACTTTCTGTATCCACTTGGAAGTAGAGAAACCAAAAGTTTAATCAATACACCTGAGAAAAAGACAGTATGTACTATACATCTAGTTTTCCATCTTACTCATGATAATAGTTCATATGCAGATAATTTTGGTAACCTTGGTTCGGTGTGTTATGATTTTTGAATATTTTCAAGGAGTCCTAAATGCAACACAGTAGACAATACAAAGATAAGACCTCTGTGGAGAGTGGCTGGTAAGACTGTGTGTGTAAAATGTTCACCTAGAGACAGTATTGATCATCGAAGATCATCTTAATCATAGATGAAAGAATGCCAATACCAGTTAAATACAAAGAAAATTGGGGGGGCAGGGTGTGTGTGTGTGGTGGAGGGGGGTGTGGCGAAGGAGGGAGGGGACAGCATGTTTATAAATATAGTGCATAAATATATAAATTAAGAGGTCTGGAAATTTTACATTAGGAAAGTTAATAATTGCAGAACAGGGGTACCAAGCATTTCCAAAAGCACCTGCCATAAGAACAGCAGTACTGTGATACTGTGGTGCTTCAGGATAGTGTTTGAGCCTCCAAGGAAAGAGAAAAAGCAGGCTTGTGATAGTAACATGACAAAAATAAACTAAGCCAGCAAGGAAATGCAGTTACAGGCCAAGATGAGGGGACACACTCTCGCTTGCAAGTCTTGTGTAAGAGTGGCAGAGATGAATATATAATACAAGAGCTGTACTGCTGCTGTCTTGCAACAAGTCTGAACTAGACATGACAAAAGGATAAAAAAAATTACTTGGCAAGGCCTTCAAGTTATGCAAAATCCATCTTGGCTTCAATATGTGTTGCAATGAAAAATGGTAATTTTGAACTCCCTAGGAAAGAAATATTCTGGGAAGAAAATTATTTTTCTTGGAAGCTCTTGTTTTAAATAAGGAAAACATTTAATTCTGAAAATATGAGAAGATACAATAACACAGAAATTAAAAGTTAAAGAAGAGTCATTAGAGCTAACACAACCTCAAAACAGGACCAAGCTTTGATCTTTCTAGCATCAGTTTTAGAGAACAGAAGGGTTGCAGAGATTTGGGAAAGGGACAGTGCACCTGTGCTCTAGAGAAGGATTGTACCAAGAGGCACAAGAGGATTAGAGGGCTTCTGACCATGCCAGCTAAAGTGGGTGCTGCTTGCTTGAAAGGCCAGTGTCGCAGTATGAAAAGTATTACTAGATAAGCTCTATTTCTTTCCTGCAAGTATCTCTCTCCACCCCCTCTCCCAGGCATAGGTTTAGTGTGCACGGTGGGCTGCTTTCTCACCCGCTCTCATTAACCAGATCTGTGGTTCGTGCTTGCATTTCTTACTTAGTAGAGTTGCTGTCACCAATAATATATTCTCTTTGATTCCCTTCCTCACTTTCTTCCCTCTGTGGTCCTCCAGAAGACATCAGGAAATTTGCATTTCTCTCTTAATAGAAACTCAGGAATGTTGAAGATAACTCTTGACACAGGCAACTGAGAATGGCATCACAGACAAGTCTCATTTGACATATATGCAGGTGTGCCCCACATAGCTCCTTTGGCAAAAGCGCTGCTCCCCATCAGCTAGACTCCTCTTCTGATTATAGCCATTCAGTTAGGATTTTCAAAGTAACCTCAGCATACCTTTAATGAAATGGGAGAAACCACTCCTCCACTCCACCCTTCTCCCATTCCCCAGTAGAAATTTACAAGGAAACAGGTTTTTTGGGGTTTTTTTGTTGGGTTCAGGGGGTGGGTGTGTGTGTGTGTGGGGGGGGGGTTTAAAAAAAAGCACCAAGGAAACAAAGTTGTCTGGGAATTATTCAAATTTATT
>JAAGNO010007525.1:0-30573 GCA_033439905.1 Ceryle rudis
AACAAAATTCTATTCAGATAGTATATAAAATAATTGAATATTAATTAAAAAAATAAGTAGGGGGACTATGCATACCTTATTAAAATTTATAAACTATAGAACTCATGAAGCTTTCAAAAAATTTTTGGTATTCATAAATTATACTTGAAATAAAATGTCACTGTGTTTCTGGAAAGGCTACACTTAATAAATCATTGCTCAACAGAAAGATTTTTTCCCTGTGTGAAATGAGAGGATTGCAGATAAACATCATACAATTGTCATCTTTTCTTTGGAGGGGAGAGGAAAGCCAGAGGGCTTGGAAACTGTATTTCTTTTCAAAGGAAATGCCTCTTAAAGTATACAGAAAGCGATGGACCTATTTTATAATGATTGGGCCAAGTTGCTCCACTGTAGAAAGTCAATATTTATTGCTGTTGGTAAAAAAATATAATGCATGTAATGATTTCATAGGGCCATCTCTACACTGATCACACTTCACAGAGTTCTATTAGATTTAAAAGCATGTTTACTTGCATAGAAAGTATATGACTGAATGTGTACAAAATTTTGCTGTCAGTAGATTTCTGTACTGCTATTTTGTAAATATAATCAACTACAATATTTGTCTATAGATTTACTAAATGGGTAGAAGCATGGAGTTTCTCATAACTGTATTATGAAAATTAAGAGTAAAGAATGATTTATTGTGCCAGTTGCTATTGATTAACTATTTGGTCATATGACCAAATGTGGTGATTCTTTTAACACATCCTAGTGAACTATTGCTCACTAACACAACATGGTGGTGCTTTAAGATAAAGAAAATTATCTCAGAACTGAAGTGCTGTAACTGAGGCAGGCAACTCTTAGTGCTCACTGATGCAAGATAATTCATTAAGCCATAGTAAATGAGCCAATAGTTTTGGCTCATTTGATAATAAAGTATATGGAACCCTGTGTTGCGTTTATACAAATTACAAATAGGTGGGTAATTCTTTATGCTTCTATCAAAACTTTCTTAGTATTGTTTTTGTGATTATTTTTTTATTTATTTAAGATTAGAAAAAAAAGTTCATTAATATGAAGGTGATAGATCACTGGAATGGGCTGCCCAGAGAGGTGGTGGAGGCCCCATCCCTGGAGTCATTCAAGGTCAGGCTAGATGGAGCTCTAAGCAACCTGCCCGTGGTGGGGATGTCCCTGCTTGTGTAGGGAGGTTGGACCAGATGACCTCTAGAGGTCCCTTCCAGCCTAAAACATTCTATTATTCTATGATAAATGTAATCTAAATCTTACTGTTAGGAAGGAATCACTAGGAATCAATACAAATTAGAGAGAACTTAATTTTGGTGAAAACTACCCACATTCATAGTTCAAAATAATTCTGTGGATGTCAATGGAAATTTTGCCAGTAACTACTTTAGGTTAATCCCTGTTTTAGGATTATGGTGCCAAACACCTTAGAATAGCTATGTTCAACTATCACTTCTTTTCACTAGTAGTAAAGTGAAACTAATACATTTGCAATACCTTTTCTTTCAAATTTTTTTCCTTGGAAAAACAATAATTGATCTAGTTAATTAAATGTCAGTATATATTTATAGCTAGCAGTAGTAAACTGAATTCAGTGCTACTTGAGGTAGAGTTCATGCTCTATTAATATGTTGTCTCAGGAGGAATGAAATGAGAATCTAATATCATGTTTTCTAACACTTAAAAAAAAATCCTTGTCAAAAAACCTTGTGATTCCAGTGTGCTGTCAAAGACGCAAAAATGTTGAATTTAATATAAATCCTTGAATAAAAGGTCATAGAAGAGTAGAACATTTCTGTGTGTTAGCTTTTTATAACTTCAAGAACAATGCATCAAAGCTATAGATACAGTAACTCCATGCCCTTAATTCCTTTTTTCACTGTATAATCATTCTACAAGGGCAAAGATAGCCTGCTGTATTAAATTGTTTATTTACTCCAATATCAGCATCTCCCTACCCAATTATAGTAAAAGTGTAGCTTACTACTGCAGAGTATACTTAAAACACTTCTGAAAAATAACCCATGCTGATAATTTTATCTCATCTTTTCAATATCCTTCCCCTTCATGTATTTGCTTAATCCATCTGTTATGTCATTTCTTAATTAAGAAGCCCCTCCTGCAACTGTTAGTGATAACAGTTTAAATTCTGTCCTTCTATAACATTAGCACAGACAAATGACAGGGTATCACTTTGTAAGGCAGGGTTCACAGTAGGTAGATCATGAAAGGTCTACATCTTCCCCAGTTTTCTGAAAAAAACACTAGAATTAAGAGGGCACCTAAACCTCACAGTTAATTTGTTTCCAGATGTTGTTGAGTTACAACACCTTTAAACAATTATTTGGAACAGAGACTTAGAAAAGAGATATATACTAGTAAGAAGTTACCATCAGTCTAGAAAACTCATTGAGAAAAATATTCGCTGATATATATTCAGGCAAAGGCATAAGGACAGGTGGTAGTAACAGCAGCAGCTTGGATAAAGAATGCAGTATATAAATGAAGTTCGAAGAAGCAGAGAGTTTTGCATTTGAGTCTTTGCAGTTGGTATAAAGTACTCTAGAAGAAAGCAACTCACACAAGTAAAGTGAGGATAGAGATATAAAAGACAACAACAACAAACCAAAACCAACCAAACAACAACAGCAATAGCAAACACCAAAACAAAAACAATGAAAAGTTACCTTTAAATAGAAATCTTCCAACTTATTCATCATTAGGTAACATTAGACATTTAACATTACACTCATTTTATAGAATTGCCAGTGGTGTTTTTCCTAAAATTCATCTGCAGACTATGTGTCTACTGTACCATTTTCTGAAAAAGCAACCATTGCTAATGCTCCTGTAATTGTTTCTAAACCGCACCAATTCAGCAGTACAATGCTACTGCTACTAGATTCCAAAAATCGGTGTGATGTTCCCCTTATTATCTACAGGGCATTGAACAGAGAGCAAGTAACATGACAGTTTGATATATTATCTCTAGTAGGGAATCCATGCCAGATGTGTGTAAATAAGGAGGAAAAGTGGTAGTATATTACACAGAATGGTGCTTAGATACACATTGTGGGCCCAATCTTGAAAATTTTAGTTGTTCATAACAGCTATTTTCTTTTATGGGAATTTTGCATCCCTAGGGATTACAAGGTCATGTCCTGCTTTCTAAATTTATGAAAAGGACAAAGAATATACTCAGGAGTAGTAGAAAAAAGAGATTTTATGATATTAGTACCGAATAATGTTTTATTGTTTACCATATACAGAAGTAGTAATTTACAGCTTAAATAATGTACAAAAACATCAATTTTAGTCTAGGTTGGAATAATTTATGTAGAAATCTTAGAAATTAAAAGTATAATAAAGATGGTAGGACTGATAAAGAAATAGCTGGTAAGTTGTTGGTTAATGGAAGTTTGTGAAGAAAGAACCAATTGGACAGTGAGAAAAGAGAGGAGGACTAAAGAAATTGTGATTTTTACTAGGAGTGATCTTTGCTAAATTCACTTATTTAACTGATCCAATTATTTTGATTTGTAGTAGTACAATAAATGTATTTTAGAAATAAGTCTATCAATCAATTTTTTTTTTCTACATATGCACCAATCTCTACTGTGTAAAATTAATTCAATATACCAGGTACTATAATACTACCCATTACACAATATCAAGTCATAAACCTTTGATGTCTGTCTCCAAAATATGTAAATTTCCAAGCAGATGAGTGGCTCTCAAAGGAAAATTATGCATTTTATGATACATATATAAACCAGGCACAAAAAAATATTTAAATGTATTTCAAAATGTTATTTATATTATTTAATATATAAAAAGTGAAGATGAGCCTGTTTGTTTTCAAGAGTAGATTATGCGACAGTGTTACATGAATCACGCTAAGGTTTTTTTCACCCCCCCCCAAAAAAAAAAAGCTTCCAGTTCAGGTTCCTTTTTATTATTTCTTAAAGCTAAATATTTTCATTTATCATATCTTCCAAAGTGTAATTTTACTCAACGTTGACTTGCTGTTGTTTAGATAAAATACAAATATTAAAGTGTAGTGATGGTGATTTTTTGACAAATCATGATGACCTTTGTAGTGTATTATTATCAATGGATTGCTACAGTTAGATTGCAAAGTATTTTCACTGCATCTTTAACAAATACTCACACACTTAAGAAGCTATTGTTTTATCACTTTTCCCGCTTTGTTTACCTTAATAAAATAGCTATGAAGAGTGAATATTTTTTATCCAGCTAAGACGCAAGCATATTCCAGGTTACTCTAGTGAACATACAAGAGTTTAATAACTAATACTGGCAACCAGAAAATACTGATACAACTTCCTCTAGAGAGCAGGTCTCAGACCTGCTTGTGAAGATATGACAAGACTGTTATCTGTCGGACTTACTGGACAAATACGTTGTGTTTGCAGTTACTGAAAAAGTAGTCCAGTATTCCAGTTTTCACCTTGTCTGTCTACAACACCCTCTTCATTTTCACCCAATATTAAAGCTACCTACATGATAGGCTTTGGTAAGTTAAAACAAATAAAATGACCAGCTAGCAACATTTAAAAGGGAAAATTCAGTCATGTTTTATGAAGTAAAAGGTAATAGACTAGATAGAGAGAAAATTATGTTGAACCTACTTACAACACTTCACTCTTTCCTCTCCACAACCTGCTTTGAGCTAAACTTAGTCATCATAAAGCTGCATCTGGCATTTTGTGTCCAGTTTTAGGACTCCCCATTTAAAAAGAAATATCAACACAGATGAGATACTATAGGCCTCCAGGATGTACTTAATGGTTTGGAGTATCTAAAAGGCTGGAGAGGAAAACTAACAGTGAAGTTAATCACTGTACAGAAAATGTAAAGCTTGTTCTCCTGGACTGCAGTTTTCCTCAAGAAATAAAACTGTCTTGCAGGGAACATTGTCGTTTTGGTGTACAATAATATTCATGTTAGGTCATACTTTATTTTACTCACAGCAACTGAAGTGTACTGTAGGGAAGGTATTTTAGACTTCCTGTCTAATAAAAGATAAAAGCCTTCATCTGCATTTAAGATACCATTCATCAAGCATTCTTTCTGTTATGCATAATGTGCACAAAGTCTGATAGTAATGAACTTGTATTGATCAGATTTGGGGTTGCAGTTCTCAGTTAAAACTTTTGGGTTTTGTTTGGGGTTTTTTTTGGTTTTTTTTTTTTGTGTTAATACACAGAGCAGAAAAGGTGATGTTTAAACTTCTCTTAAAATTCAGTCCTGTTAAATAATTGAGTCTTCTAGTGCTGATTCACACAAGAAGCAAACTGAAAGCGCTGCTAATTTTTGCCATGCATGATTTCAAATATGGTAACCCATGTACAGCAATTAGCTAATTAATAAATCTATATATTGAGCAAATTATTGCAAACAAAACAGACAAAAAGTAGGTTTTAACAGAAGAGCCCAGTAGCCCGGACAAATGATCAACATAATGATACGAGAGACCTACAGGCAGTGCAGAAGATGCTAGTGCAACTGCCTAAAGTGTCTGCCAATGAACGAGATGCTGCTGTAGGGAAAATATCTTTCTCAGCTGACATCTGGGTAGTGTTTGTCATCTGAAAGAGAAAAAGACTTATGATTATAATGTGCTGAGGTAAATAGCACTATTCCATCACTGTACAGTCATCTTTATTAAATGTCTTTGGAAATCCATTTTGTATGTGGATTTTAAATTTCATATTTCACTTGTGACAGAAGTACCTCATCTAAGTAATCAGGAGAAAAGTATTTGATCCTCTGATAGATAAATGGTAGCGCAGATAAAAAACATTTTCTATTTTATCCCTAGAAAGAGCTGTACTCTCCCTTTACTCTTGGCATTTCAAGGCATGCTTTGTCAGGCTGTATGAGAAAAATAATTAATAATTCCTCTCTTGAGACAGGACAAAGATGAAGACAAACTGGTGTCAATGGCATTGAGATTCAAAGCATCTTCTTCTTAGTTGAAAAATTCTGAAAGGATAGTTCATAGATTTTTTTTTTTTTTTATAGCTCTCTCTATATCGATAGATCATACATATCTATTCAGAGAGATATGTAAAAATACAGCCAGAGCATCTCAAAACCCTTCTTAAAATGTGTGAAACAATCAGTCTTCACCTTTCAACCTTTCATCCACTGAAAGACCCTCAAAACAGAATTACTGATGATCTAGGTGTTTCTCTACTTCTGACTATATCACAGGTCTGGAATTCTTTGGACTTCATGGATTGACAAGGGATTAAGAATGCAAAAAAGCAGAAAATGTGGCTTAGTGGTGTATCGAATTACTGTAAGAATTATTTCTTTTTAAACTCAGTACAGATAAATTTAAGTTGACATTTTGTGCTCTTTCACTGTAAAGAGAACCAGTGAGAAATTACAAGTGAAAAAGGCAATAGACACAGTAAAATGGCTGGTTTTCCTGCTGGATTGTGAGAAATGAATGTACAGTATACAGTCAATTTTTTTAAATGCCACTGTTCTTATACAGCTAAGAAATTTTAGTGCAGAGCTGACCATGTGTTTCTTTTTGGTTTTGTTTGTTTGTTTGAAAGAATAACATCTTTAGCTGGAGTGTCTATATCACCTCTGTGTGGGTACGTTTCTCTGGTTTAGTATGTTGAGTTTCTGTGGAGTGTTAGTAAAGCTACTCTGTTTAACAACAAAGAACCTGGAACTGAAATAAGCAATTTTATCAACTGGCACTGCTGATACCTTTGGCCTAATGGTGCTTGTCCCAGCCAGCCATTTATGTTAAATATAGAAACAAAGAAGACAGCAGGAGACATGACAGCCTAAGCTGCACTGGGACCACGCATTATTTAGACAACCTTTAGGGATTTTCTGCACTTCAGAAATTACTACAGAAGAGAACCAAGCCCACTAGCATAGAAGGCCAAATCTATATTCATTAAGGTAAATTTCACACAGTATTTTCTTTCCATTTTGAAAATGTATTTACGGTAATTTTTCCATCTGAGGGATTCAGCAAATAAGTTCTATGTTTTACAGTGCTACTATTAAGTGTAACAATAATCTTACCTTCCAGAATAATCTACAGCAGATGAGAAGTACAATTACCCTGATACTAGATCACAGAATCACAAAACCATAGAATAGCCCTCAAGAGATCAGATGGAAGGGAGCCCAGTTGAGATTTTATCTAGCACTCTGTCCAATCACATCTTAAAAACCTCCAGAGGTGGGGACTCCACCACATCCATGGGAAAACTTTTTGAATGATTGATTGTTCTTGATGTAAAAAATTTTTCTTTTATCAAGATGAAACTTCTGGCAGTGCAACTTTCGCTCATTGGCCCTTGTCCTCTCCAAATGACAGCCAACTGTAGCAGATTAGGACAAGTTCAATGAAGTCAGTGGAACTGCACCATTTGACAAAAGTTTACTAGTAGCCCTGTTAAGGTATACACCCATCCTGATCTCCATCCCATAGTTGCATCAGGATCTGGATTTGCTTTTTAAAGTCTTTGAAAATTCTATTTGGATTACTGAGAATTTAATGGCCCAAATAATACAATAATTTTTATATCAGAAATTGACTCCAGTGGAGACTTCTACATAAAAGTTGGTACAGTTATATGTTCCAGTACTATCTGGTAGAGTTCACTCTGTTAACAAGAAACCACCCACGGAACAGATAGCATTTCTGGGCTTATGGCTCAGAGCACTTATTGATGGCTCTGGGGCTGTAAAATGTCCTGATACTGTGCTTTCTTATAGGCACCTCAAGTTCCTTTGTAAATATAGGATTTTATGTGGAAATTTCACAAAAAAAAAACCCCAAAATAGAGCAGCCAATGAATGTTTCAAGGAAGGTAATATTAACATTTACTGGTTTATGAGTTTTGCTGTTTGGCTTGTATTCGTGTGTCCTCCCGCAGTTAAAAAGGAATAGTTGATGTAAAAAATAAAGGGGGAAAAAAAAAAGAGAGAGAAAAAGTCAATATTCTGATTTGGAGAATAATTTTTTATATTCCTCAGGTATAGAACCTTTTCAAGGCTATCTATTCCACCCACTGTTCCAATTTCTAAACTGAAAAAAAAATGAACTCTTGCAGTGTTCTACTGAATTTAGCCATTCTTGCAAAACATCAGCTTTTCATAAGCAAGAATTCTGTCTGGCTGCATATTGGAAATTGTGTTCCCAGCTATACTGAAATATTAAAATAATAAATTATATTTTTTTACATAGTCACAAATATTGGCAATGTCTGTGTAATGACATTTTCCAATAAATTAAATGGTTATATAGTATAACTGTTATCACAGGTACCAGGAGATCTGAAGGATGAAACAGGTCAATCTCAGTTTAACCATGTGTCATAATTTAATAAAGTTAAAAAATTTCATTGAACTTGTGCTTTTTCCAATGTGAGAAGGCAATGCTATACTTAGAGGACAGTTTTGCAAATATAGTGACTTGGAGATAAATTTGTCAGCTATATTCAGTATCTGATGAACTAACTATGGGTTCGTTGAGAATTTCCCAAATGACAAGGATTAAAAAAAAAAAAAACAACAAAAAATGAAGTCTACATCTATATGTGGGCAGTCCCATTAGAAGTTTCTATTGTTCTAGTATGTTAGCAAAAAAACACACCAGAGATTTCCAAAGTAGACTACTTGGAGTAACAGGAAACCATAAACAATTTAACTTATCAACTATATAAGAATAATAACCAATTGTTCATGCAGTATTTCAGAAATATAATTCAGTATCTTCCCACTAGTTTGCATCAAAGCCACAGACTTAACCACTAGAATTTGCTTTAAAATTTCTCTTCAGAATTTTTTTAAAAAACAAACATATTAATATTTACATTATTCTAAATGAAATATAAATCACATTCATTAAAATTAATAGTGATAAATGTCCTTGTTTGCATGAAATGGAAATGCATAATCACAGAAAATTAAAGTCATATGAATTAATTAGTTCACAAAACTGGGAGATGGTGGAGATGCTAAACAGATTCAAATAAATAAATGGCTGTATGAATAGTACATTATCAGTTCATATGGAGGCTGTTCTGCAATAGGCACAACTGTTTCTTTCAGTTCCACAGGGAACAACTGAAAAGTTAAACTAATTAATAAACTGATGTGTTGGTTTTTTAAGGGAAATCTGCAGATGAACCCCACAGAGTATCTGATATGACAAGTTAAAATTCAACCTTATTTTTTAAATTTTATTTATTTAACACTTTAGAAAATAAATGAAAATGAGAAAATTCTTCATCAAATGTAACCACTTTTTGTTTAACAGAAGGTAGTGGAATTTCTAGAATTTATGGGCCTTATTTCTGAAATGCTTACTGTACATGATTACAAAAAAAGTTGTTGTTATTCAAAGTTTGAAATGCATGCTGTGTCTGTTTCTATGTATTTTTTTCTGTTCTCTGATGAGCTGACTTTGTAACTAATGAACTCAGTGGGAAATCTGATTATCATAATCAAAATATATCATTCCAGATTTGCTTTCTGCAAATACAGGGCATGAGCTTAAAATCCCCATAAACACTCAAATTAACAATGGCTACTATACCTAACAAGATGTAATTTGTCACCCATAACAATATTTTTTTCCACTGCATAAACTCATTATCATATACTTTATGTATCATATTGCTTTCTTCCACTTATTCTGAATCCTCAAAAAATTTTCCTGTCCAACACTGCGTGTTACAGACTGCTCATCAACTCATACTGCATGAGAGAAACTCATTGCTGCTAACATAATGTGAACATTAAATTATATTTCTAAAATTGTTTTAAATTGCTAGGAGTACTTGAGGGAGAAAAATGCGTATGTAAAATTATGACCATATTTATTTAATCTATTTATTATTGTGTGGCTGAGGTGCAAATGAGCATGAAGCTCCACTGTTTTAGGCACTGTACAAATAAATGAAGTCTGAATGAAGCAATGGTATGGATGGAGGCATGCGGCCACCTTTCTGTCTCATGAACAAGAGGAAATGCTGTGCCAGGCAATGACAGCAAGTAGATGCAGGACTGATGGCTGCTCTGTATAGTCAAGAACGTAATGCAACAGCAAAGGAAAGTCATTATCAGGTCAGTGACTAGAGTCACTGGTAGAAGTTGCCATATTTAAGTTTCCATGCTATTAGCCACACTAGGCTGTGATTTTTCCACCTCCCCGGCTGTACTTTATCAGGTTCCCTATGACATTAGAATCTCAAAGCACATTTGCAACTACTGACTATGTTGATGAGATGGAGAACAGAAAGGTTAGTTTGAGATTGTGTTTTCAGGAATTTTTGTTGTTTGATTCTTTCATTAGCTATAGGGCAAGAATCCAGATATATTTTCAAACTCATCCACTGGCAAAAAAAGCCTAGGGGATTAGGTTCTTATAGGACAAAGTACTCTTGGATAATGCGTTCATTCAGTGTTCTAGTATTTTGCAACAGGTCTGTCAAGCCATTTTCCATGGCTTATTTATGCCCATGGATGTTTTTAAAGCCACTGTTCAGGTGTCTGTTACTCTGTAAGCAAAACTTAGCTGCTTATCTGTAAAGAAAACAACAAAATTAAAACTATGGATCTTTTTTTAAAATCATTGCCTACCAAATAATCGTTCTTCTGAATAAAGTTCATTGTAATATAAACCAATGACATTTTAGAGTTATAAGACCCACAGAAATTCTAAGAACCAAAACCAGTGTCATGGTTTAACCCAAGCTGGCGACTAACTGCCATGGAGTCACACACTCACTGCCCCTGGTGGGATGTGTGAGAGAATCAGAAGGGTAAAAGTGCAAACCGAGAGCCATCTGTAGCCTATTTCTTCCAAACTAATATTTATTAGATTAAAATTTATTATTGTTTTTTCCTTTACTGAGCTTTTTGATTTGTTATAACTTTATGGATTTTCAAAGTAGAAATGAGAAGTCAATGTTCAGAAATAAACTGAATTTAACTTATTTAAATATATTTATTTATATAAGAACATATTTATCATAGAATGTTTTAGGCTGGAAGGGACCTCTAGAGGTCCAACCTCCCTACACAAGTAGGGACATCTCTTCCTAGGACGGGTTGGTCAGAGCATCATCAAGCCTGACCTTGAATGACTCCAGGGATGGGGCCTCCACCACCTCTCTGGGCAGCCCATTCCAGTGGTCTATCACCCTTATATTAAAGAAATTTTTTCTAATATCCAGTCTAAATCTATCCTTTCCTATCTTAAAACCTAGACTTCTCAGTTATAAATCACAAGGAAAATATCTGCATTTTAAGTAGAATATTCTTGATATTATTCTTTTGTTATTTGATTCCTAATTCAGGGTGTCAACTATCTGCAAAAATAGGAAAAATTACTTAAGCAAGAGTTTCTTTCTGGGAAGCAAACATTTAGCTGTGATCAATAGCAGACCAATAGAGTCAATACAGTCTGATTAAGTAGCTGTCTAAAGCTGAGAGTGGTTGCTAAACCATGGTTTAAAAAAAAAGGAAAAAAAAAAAAAAAAAAAAAAGAACGAAAAAGAGCAAGGGAGACATTTATAGACCTGGCAAGAAAGCAACATAGCCCCAGAGCATGAATAAACATTACAATAATGTAATCGCTTATATGAGAAAAAGTGTCATAGAAAATATATTGTATTTACTTAATCCTGTCACCTCAGGCTTGCAAATGTAAAGAAAGTGACTTAGTGCTAAGTGATTTGTGTTATTCAGTGCTGCACTGTAGTCAATTGGCTGATATTTAAGACAGACATTAAAAGACAGCAGCATTAACCTTGTCCCTTCATCCCAGATCAGGCAAGATAATTAGTCTTTCTGCTTCATTAGGTGCCTAAATCCACTACTCTGGCATCTGTGACATTTTTCAAAATATATGTTAGTTATCACCAACTCAATAGGTACCTGTCTGTTTGGTGAATGTGAACCAAGCTACTTAAGATAACAAGATGATATAAATTTTAGCTGAGACATTTCTGGAGAGAAAATCTCAAGATGTGCTCCCCAGGTGCTAGCCTCAGAAGAGACCCTTTCTTCTGCAGCTATCTAGTGTGTGCTTTGGCTGTTTGAGGAGATACTAAAAATATTCAGGTCTGTGTGAGCTAAGTTGAACACAGATACCCAGAGTGCCTATCAGCCTTCTGTCTGTTCTGAGATATCTTAGTATATGCCTCTGGCAGTCATGTTCTGCTCTATAAAGGACTAAGGGAAATTAGGAATGAAAGAAATCTTCATATTTTTTGCAAAAAGCTTTTGAATCTCAGTCTTTCATATCCCTTTGGCAGGATGCTATCTCAAAGTAGTGGGTATTCAGGGGTAAAGTGTTGGCTCTGTTCTTTCAAAGCTATGACAGATAGGAATCCATAATCTATGTAATGACAGCTTTTGAGTAGCAGACAACTGTTATCCTTGGCCTTGTCAGATGCAATTTCCAGGGTGCAGTTTGGTCAGGATCCGTTTTCAAAAAGCAGTTTTGTTACACTCAAATTTTTAAGTGTATAATTTTAAGTTTCAGGAAAGCTAAAAGAATTGCCAAAATTTCTTGAAGAAAAAGCACTAAATTTAAGTTTGATTTCTGATACAATCTGGATTGCAGTCTTTTAAGAAGCTGATCAGTCTTCAGCTCTGTGCATGGATGTTGCTCAGCTTCCATTTTCTTCCATTTCACTGCATTTGCAGTGTTTTTATTCCACTTCAGTAATTGGACTGTGAGATTATGTGTTAGAATTACTGTGCTGAGGTTTTATTTATTCATGGAATTTTGCTTTCTGACAGGCCCTGTTACTACCTGTCCTGCACACTTCATGGTGTGTTGGACACATGGTGTCCTTCTGCAGCAACTGTGTGACCAGAGACTGGTGTGCATTTTCCTTGATGGCTATATATACTGGATTTCCCTCACCAAAGACACAGAAAGTAAGCAAGAACCATCCTTTGAATTTTCTAGAATACAGGTGCTTGATGATTCTTAATACTCTGTCAAATGAAAATAGAACTGTTTGTATGCTTCTTTCTTCTACCATTTTCTTTACTACACAGATGGCATAGAAAATTTAGCCTTATAAGAAAGATGTTTATCACAACTGAATTTTGTGTATTAGTATATGTTTAGGATGTATTTTTTCAAGATACTGCAGGCCTTTTCCTCACAGTAGTGTATTTCCCGTGATATTTAACAATCTAGAGATCAAGGTCTTGTGAAAAACGCGATAGCCATGAATACTAATGCAGCTTTACGTGCATTTGTATTTGGAAATCATATGGAAGTATGGAGGAATAAGAAGTTAAGACACATAGAGTAAGTCACATAATAGATAAATGCCATAAGAAGACATTATTCAAGTCCAATTATGTTGGAAGTTTAAAGCAGAAGGCAGTAGCTAGCAAAGTACACTTTGCAAGTTGAACTCGGGCCTTCAGCAATAATTCCAGATATTAGAATAAAATATGAAGAAAAGAGAAAAGTAATTACTCTGGGTTCTTTTCTATTAAAATCAGATTATAAATTTTATCAGGAGAACTGCTCAAATACCACAATTTGTTATTGAACCTGCAAGCACAATTTAAATAGCTACATGTGGAAATGTGCTGTCATTTGCCTACAAGCATAATTACGGATTTTTGTACACATATTTTATTTAAATCTTGTTTGCCATGGTACACAACAGAGCCTTGAAGATTCAGCTCCTTACATGAGAAAGAGGTAACATTTTATCCTATGTTTCTATACTATTTCAGACACGAATGAGCTGAGTTTACTAAACTCAGTGGTGCTATAAACTTTTGGATTTTGTGATTAGTGAATAGTGATAAGCTTACAGAGACCATCTGATACTTTAGACTGTTGGAGGAGTATAAAATGTCAATTAGGTCTTTATTTCTTATTATTAACATATGATCCAGTGAGCCTTCACCAGAGAGACTGTTTTGGGTTTTTTCCCTCCACAGCGTACAGCACCTGGCAGTAAGTTCTGTATGATATACTGCAATTACCTCTGAAAAATCAAAGCACCCTGACATCTGGAGTGGAAAGCTAACTTCATGGAGTCATTTCATAGTCACCATAATTATATATGGCTTCCACTGACTGTTTTACATAATTTTCCAAAAATGTCTTGATGAATTCAGAACCTTTTAGCTTTATTTTTTTGTCTATTTAGCATTTTTGACAGGCAGATGGGGAATTCAGACATGCCTAGCTAGCAGAAGAAAAAAACTTAGAGTCTGGGACTTTTTACATTGCAAATTGACTCTCTGGATTCAATTCACTAAAATAAACTGAAAAAAAAAAGTTCCTGCAGTGTAATATTTTCAATTGCTTTGTATTTTAGAAGAAAGTCCATCATTTCAATGAGTCATTTGATGCAAAGTATAATGGGAAAGTGACATAAAAAGTTACAATGTGGAATTCAAAAACTTGTTACCAGAGGAAAGGAAGAAAGTTTCTGAAAATTCAGAATAATATACTTGTTGCTGACACAAAGATAAATTCCTCATTTTCAGTGGCAAATGAAAAAAATAAAATGGGCTGACAATTTTGTCTCTAGGAACAGACAAAATTGGCAATAGGACACCCTGTGACAACAAATCTGCTGATTTATGATTTTTCTAAACCAGGCTGATTGCCTATTGCTTGAAGGGGAACTTAAAATTTTAAGTGCTTAGCAGAGGTAATTTTTGACCAAGAAATGATCTCACATGGAGGGCAAGAAGGCTTACCTGCAGTGGGAGTTAAACTGTCTGGAAGCAGGAATCCCAGAGACAGAAGGACTGTCCATCTTTAAGGGATTCAAGTTTCCCTAGATGATGAGACAAGAACACCCAGCATTAACCTGTCTTCTAGCTATCCTGGAATGTGAGCACTCATGGGCCACTCTAGGCAGTGGAGCTGAGCTGGGGCTAGGACTCAAGGCTGTGCTGAAGTGCCCCATGTCAATGTTCACAGGATTGGTGCTGGTGCCGGTGTATATAAGGAATCCACTCACGATAGATCTTTACAGACTCCTTGTAGAACCACTTATGATAGAAGGACTATGTCCAATGCGTTGGTCTCTTGTGGTATATATATATTTAAGCACAAACACATGTTTAAATCACCTCAAGGGGTACAATAAAAAATCCCAACATGCTGATGTCACTCATATCATGGAAAGGTGACATTATTTTTGTCTGTTCCTTATTTTTGTCAAGTTCAACTCTTACTGTGAGACATTGTCCCACTTCCGTATCTTACTACTAGTTTGCTACAGTGTCTTGAAGAAAACTCAAATTACCTAATATGAAAGTGATGGAAATAGGCAAAGAGCTCCCTGGTAACTATGAGAAGCTTCTGAACCTGTAGAATACACAGTGCAGGGCTTTTGGGAACCAGTGGCTAGAGTAGGACCCAACAGGGTAGAAATAGAAATAGTGTAATTGATTGGGTTTTGTAGCAATTTCCTATGCATAGCAGTCAATTGAGCGCATTTGGGCTTGTCTGTTCCTTTCCTGAGAACACGGCAATAGTAAAATAGGTATTAAGGATAACAAAATTAAGTCTGTGTGCTAGTAAATAGGTAATTATGCCATACCTCCAAGCAAAAATACGAGGGCTACAGAAGCCATGAACACTAAGTATTTTTGGAAGATGTATTTGTGACAAGATACACATATATTTGTAACAAAAATAGCTCCAGAGTAGGACAAGTCCAAAAATACTGTAACATAAGAGCTTGAATCTTGTCCTCATTTTTCACATAGTGATGGCAAAGCAGTTTGAAATTTAAAATGAGTCTCAAGAGACATACAGGTTCTGGAGTGCAACTTAAACAGAGTCTGTCTTACATCAAAGAAATTGAAATATTGTTAACACACAGAAACCATCTCTCCAAGGTATAACAATCTATTCTGCGTGTCAGCCTGGTGCCCACAATGAATGCAGATTGTCCCATTTATCACTTGTCATATTATTTAGGGTCTTGGAATCAAATTGAAGTAGATAATACTTCCTTGCTTTCTCAAGATAGTTATGGTATAAATATATTTTATTTTTTAAAAAAGCAAATAACCAGATAACTGGTTTCTGGAAGAATTTCATTAATGTCTTGAAATAAAAATATACTAGAAGTTAAATGTGCCTATGTTTTTTAAAAATTATCATCCATTTTTACCACACAGAATCAATTGGTCATTTTTGCCAGTGCAGCCTAGTTGTTGGCCTAGGATTAAGAAAAGACAAAGAGATATTTTAGCACTAGGTGGCACAAAGTTGCCAATAAACTTGTCTGACCTTCTAAAAGCTTAACCAAATTGCATTATGGGCATATTGGATCATTCAAACAGTGCTAATGTCTGCAAACAGAAGACATCCAACCACTTCATTCACAAGAAAAAAATCACACAGTTCTGTCCAACTACATTCTGTCTGCTTTAAATATGCCAGTGATAGTCAGACCTAAACTAGCTTTATATCCCAAATAAATAATACGTTTTTTACTTCGCTGGACTGTTGTAATGTGCTTATATGCATTGCAACTCTAAAAGACTTCTGTAATTTCCATCTCTTAAAACAACTACAGATTGTTTTTATATGGGGAGGAAGACAAATGAATTTATAATGATATCAGAAATTAAAAAGTAATGCACATATATAAAAGCTAGTTAGAATTTAGATAATAAATTTAGATCTGGATGAAAATTGGTAATTACATGTTTTCATGTGTAAAGTAGATTTTCATCTTCCAATCTGCCAGCTGAATAATTAGTTTTAGTATGTCCACTGATCTGAAATTCAAATAAATTGGTAATTTTATAGGGTAATATTTGGATAAAACAAAGCAAGCAAACAGATCATTTTAAAATGCAGTAGAACTATAAATGTATAATAATATAGAATGTAAAATGATAAATGCAGAACCATTCATCTGATGTCTTGTAATCTTTTTCTTTAATTAACTGAGGTTTTGACAACTTCAATATAAACAATTTTTCCAGATTTTAAGACTGTTTTCTCAAGAATGATGGCACATTCCCACAGATTACAAAATAAATATATACAGTATGCAAATGAATATTAGAAAATAGGAAAAAAAATCTGAACATTTGAGAAATGATCAGGACCACCTATTTTGGACAAGTCAGACTGGATTTTTAATTCTCCTGTTGCTTCAAAAGGTGATATGACCTTTTTAACGTTAATCATATCATGCTAAATAGTGCCTATTTTTAGTGGTGCATGAAGAAATGAATGTCAGCTATTTGAGAATCTGCAATACTAAATTTGAGATGGATTCTGTCATTTTTGGAGATATATATGTGGATTTTTTAATCAAGTAGGTTGGGTGTTTACTAAACTTGTGATTGAATTTTACAACAAATAGTGTAATAGTCAGCCTAAGAAAATGTCTATATTCCTTAGACAGACATAGGAGAGAGATAAGTTAGGAGAGTTGAGTCTTCTCCAGAAGGCTTTATAAGCATCAGTCTTATCCACTGAATATAGACAGCCTGAACTACTAAGATGATTCAGGTGCTTCTAGATATAAATGTAAAATAATTGTGCCTTTATAGTTAGTTAGGAAGATGGTTTGCAATTTACATTGCAGTTGAAATTCAAAAGGTCATTTTATAGTTGGCTTTCCTACACATGCTTTACCCAGTGATTTTCATCTTTTCAGAGAGAAGCATGAGGTTGTGCAGCTTTAGATGGACAGTTTGCTCAATAATAGCCACTTAATAGATTGTTTCATTACTGTTATTGTTGTTACTACTTCTTTTGCATTGTTCTGTTAAATTCTCCTTATCTCAGTCCATGGGATTTTGCCTTTTTCTCCCTATTCTCCTTCCCATTCCATCAGGGGAGGTGCGTGTGTGAGCAGCCATGTGGTGCTCCACTCCTGGCTGGTCTAAACCACAACAGTTATATTTTTTTATACAGCTGACTTCTTATTTTACTCTCTGCACTTAAACATTCAAACTAATATTTTTCATTCTGGAACTACGCCTCAGAATTTATTAAATTTTCATATTAAGTGATTCAGTTGCTGCTTATTCCATGAGGAAAATGGATAATTTTGGAAAAAAATTTAGAAAGCTTTGTCTTTTTTTTTTTTATATATATATTTGAATAGCTGCAGCATGTCTATATCTGGTATAGAAATTTAGAAGGCCTTGATCTGAAATATGTCTTAGGAGGTCCTTCTGAAAACTTGCCATCTACTGATGACTCACAAGCTTTTAAAAAAATATTTTTTTCCTCAGCAAAATGTCTCAGAGTTTTGCTGCATATTAGCATCACAGTGTTTGCTTGCTTTTGGGTCACTAGCTGAGAAAACCTGTTTCCATTTCATTGTCATTATTCAAGTACCTCTAGTGATACTTTTATGTTAACCACATATTTTAAACCTAATGTTATGCCTAGATGAATAAGGATAGAAGGATGATATAAAATGACTGTCTCAGAGATCTACTGATTGTTCTGCATTCTTTCATTGAATGAAAACAGAGGACTTACATTAACAAGAAAAACATCTATTTTTTTCTCCCCTTTTCTGTGTTCTCCAATGCCTACAAGTTTTTTTCATATTTCAATTCCTATTTCAAAGCTTAACTATTTGAAAATTACTTTTAACCTCTTTTGTTTAAAAGAAAAAAAATTCCCCCAATAATTTATTTAAAAATTTCTATTGAAATTTTTTAAATTATGAAGTTAAATTTATGTTAGAACATGACCATTAATCATTACTTTTTCTTTTTACCCACCCATTTTTACATGCTTTTTTGCTTACAGAAAGTAAGGGTTTTTTTCAACTACTTTTTTTTTTAACAAACTAACAAACCAATATATTCCTGGAAATACAAACATGAGTATTTCTGTCTTTTATAATTACTTTCAGAATCTAGGCCATTAGAGGGAAAAAACCAGAAAATTCAAAATATCTGAAAAAACCACAGTTCCATATTGGGAGCTGGCAATGCTGCAAGCAAACACCTTCTGGGAAAGCAATTAAGATGGGTCAGAATTAAAAAAAATAACATCTTTGACATGCCTTTTTCCTCAGAGCTCCATCTGCTCCCTGATCTTGGGAAAGTCAGGTTTGGAAGCCTCTCCACCTGGACATCTGTCTGCAGAAGTGCTCCCCCTGGTAGCACTGGATACAAAAGTTAACTAACACGGGTTAACATCTGAAAGGCTGTAAGTATTCAGTCCCATTTAAACAAAATAAAACATTAATTTATTTCTGCTTTGGTTGTGGTTGGGTTTTTTTTTTGGTTTGTTTGGTTTTTTTTTTGTTTGGTTTTTTTTATTTGTGGTTTTTTTTTTTTTTTTTTCATTTGGTTTATTGTTGTTGGTTTTGTTTGGTTTGGGTTCTTTGTGTGGTTTTGGTTGTTTTTTTTTAATTAATACTTGCTTCTGCATCTCCATGCATTCTCATACAAAAATAATAAATGCTGATAAATATTGAATTAAATATTCATTTCAATGTGTGTACTAGGTTTTCACAAATATTCAGGAAAGGAATAGTCCTATTCCAAGAAAATCACTACCTGGGGATAAATAAAACTAAAGATGTGGTGTAACAAAAAGGAACAGGAAATTTCCAGAGGGAAAATAAAAGGAATAGAAAAAGAACGTAATAGCTGAAGGTACAGAGAAACTTAAAGTATTAGCAAATCAGTAATGTGTTTGAGGGAAAAATGAAGTAGTGGCCTCTGTGTATTTTCAGTGTGAAAATTCAAGTTTTTCTTTTTTTAAATATTACATTGTAACTCTCCCTTATACATAAACTATTAAAATCCTGGAAGCAAATGACTGGTATCTGCACATAGACAGGGTTCACAGAGAAAGTTGAGGCAGAGCACATAGATCAAGGAAAGTGATTATCTCCCATTATTGAGCACTTATTAGACCACATCTAGAACACTGTATTCAATTTTGGGCTCCCAATATAGAAAAAACATAAAGAAACTGGAGTGAGTTCAGTGAAAGGCCACCATGCTGTCTGGGGCTAGAGCACCTGCCTTCTGAGCAGAGGCTGATAGGCTTGATCAGCCTGCAGAAGGAACATCTTTGATGGATAACCCAGTTGAATACATCCCTGAACAACCTGAAACAATACCAGAGAAGACTTTGCTAGACTAAAGACCTCCTGAGGTGCTTTCCAGCCTGATTATCCTACCTATTCTATCTTTAACTGCCATATAAGTTAAAAGTAATATGAAACACCAGCAAGTTTTTTTCTGTTTATACCAATATCACCTTCTGGTTGTTCATTACATACTCAGCACTTTTCCTTTTTAATGTGTATTAACATGAATTTAGTGTCATCTTTTCCATGACTGAGAGAGTCTCTTTTATCATAGTAGAGGAGATACACTGAGGGTGAAACATTATGCAGCATTCTAATGGTGTGGCTTTTAGCCCTACTGTTTCTGTATTTTTAATGAAAATAGTGGGGGAAATGTTAGAAGTTATGGTTTATTGCATGGTTTATCTATTTGCCTTGTTTCAAATGCAACAGTATATATTTGACTGATTATAGAATCATAGAATAGTTTGGGTTGGAAGGGACCATTTATTTTAGTAGTGTAGAAATAGCTGTAACAAGCTGATCTTCTGGGCCTGAACTTTCCAAAGATTTTCCCATGGCATAACTGTATACACTTGACTTGCAACTGTACCTAGGCTTAGTGAATATCTATTTCAGATGGAGTGTGTGAAGTAAATGAAGATACAGAAGGTGAAAATACATTGTCATTACACACACTCTAGGAGAAAGTGCCTAGTCAAGGTGGTCATCAGATGACGGAAAATAAAAGCAGAGACTGTTCCTTTTGGATGTGAAACTCAACATTTCCAATTTCATGTCATTTGAAGAGTAAAATGAGACACTGCTGAAAAAATAGTGTGGGTTTCTTATGAGAGAAAGCCAACTTTCTTTGGCTTATATTTGGTTTTTATATTCTGTGATAGCTGAAGTTCAGCTTTTCTGTCTTCAAACATCTCACTGCTCACCTCTTCAAAAGGCATATTTATTTTATTTTATTTTTTAATGAATTGTCCTGGATAACAATTATGCACAATTTCTGAAGCTAGTTAATGAGTCCCACTGAACTGCCAAAGCTATGGAAATACATCTTTAAAATGCCAATTTTCAAAACAGATAATTATGCTGGTATGAATTACTACATTATGATACAACTCTATGAAATAGAAAAGAGGATAATGAGACAAGTGCTGAGGGCATATTTGTTTCTATCTATGAGAACCAAATAGAAATGAAATAATATCATGTCCTACCCTTACTAAGCTATATATCATCTACCTCTAGGCAAAAGAAAATAATAAAGTATGTAATAATATTTTGAACAGATTATATCTGAGAAAAGTACTCCTATTAGCTCCACGACCTGATTTAACTGGCCCAAAGTATCTGATGTATTGTGTTATGGAATTTTGCACTTTACTCTGGTATATTTTTTAGCTTAACTACTTAACAAAATATTTACAATATTATTCTGTTTCCATCTATTTTAATGCTTTTGAACCTTTTGTCTACCTTGATGTATATGCACAATATTAATGACATATATTATATGACAATATAACAAAGGCTGAGGGAGCTGGGTATGTTTAGTTTGGAGAAGAGGAGGCTGAGGGGGGACCTCACTGCTCTCTGCAACTACCTGAAAGGAGGCTGTAGAGAGGCGGGATTTGGCCTCTTCTCCTTAATAACTAGTGACAGAACCAGACAAAAGGGTATGAAGTTGTGGCAGGGGAGGTTTAGATTAGAAATTAGGAAGAAATTCTTTACAGAAAGAGTAGTGAGGCACTGGAACAGCCTTCCCAGGGATGCGGTTGAGTCACCATCCCTAGAGGTATTAAGAAACTGGTGCTTCAGGACATGCTCTAGTGGCAGGCATGGAGGGGGCTATTTTGGGGTTTTTCTTGAAGTCATATTTGATAAGGATATTTAGGTATTTAAGTGGGTTTTGGTTTGGTTTGGTTGGTTGGTTTTGTTTTTGTTTTATGTGGTTGGTTATTGTTGTTCTTGTTGTTCATTTTTTAGGTGTTTTTTTGTTATGGGTATGGTTGGACTCAGTGATTTAGGAGGTCCTTTACAACCATGAATATTGTGTGATTCTGTGATCTGCTTCTCTACCTTTCAAATGGGAAAGCACACATATACTCACACCCACCCACAAAATACAGTGTGGCTTTAGGTTGCTTTTTGTGGTTTGTGGTAGTTTACTCTGTGTGTGGGTTTGTTTTTTTTTTCTCCCCAGCTTGATGGGAATAGCAAAACACCATCTGGTGCTAATCTCCACTCTGACTAATAAAATAATGTAGTGCCAAGACAGACCTTCTATTAAAGTGAATGCTTCGGCAGCACAAACAGACCAGCACAGAGTACCCTGGCAAAACAATATGTGCATACCAGTACTTCAACTGTGGGTGTTTGTTGTTTTTTTTTTTTTTTTATAAAATGAGGGAAAGGCATATGTTCTTTGAGCTAAAGTGAATTAGAATTTTATTAAAACCTTAGAGACAAAAACACCCTTCTAGTGACACTACAATCACTCAAGAGTTATTGCACAGTTTACAACAGAAACGGTATCACTATTTGGCCTTAAGGAAAGCATTATGGTCCTATGGTTCAGCAAGATGCTTAACCAGGAAACAAGAGCATTCATTTTTAATCCTGTTTCTGTAACAGATCTCTTCTACAGTGTCACTTCTTTACTGGTACTATCTGAAGGGTAGACTAAATTGCTACATTATGCAATTTTACAGCTAAAATACAGAACTCATGCTTCACAAATGTGCAATTTCCATCTGTATTTAGTGTTAATTTTTCTCTCAGTCATAGCAGAAGCTTTCTCTAAATTTTCTGGTTTAAATTAATGTATAAACAGTATTTTACAGTAACTTTACAACAGTAACAGTAATCTTGAGAAAAACATTGCAGTTACCATTCTGAAGGGCTAAAAATGATGAATTAATCAACTCTGCCAATCAAAATGTTGAGATTTGAAGGCAACTGAATATAAGATAATTTTTAATGATTTTTAAAGCATGGGGGCTTTGGTTATTTGCTTGTTTGTTTGTTTTGGGTTTTTTGTGTATGTATATTGAAATTGAAAAAATGTGAACAGGCTGTTTATTGAAAAGAGACTGTACTCAAAAAATAGAGAGAAAAATATTATATTGTATTTTACTAAAAAAAACCCAAACATGAGTGTAGTGAAAGATTGATAGTGAGTTCACCTTAGAAATATTCACCTATGAAAAAACAGTTCAGATATTTGCTACAGTAACTAGCTAGTTTAGTAATTTATCTTTATTTTGCCTTCTGAGGAAATATATTATTGTTATATTTTTCTGTAACAAAATATGTAACACCTTTACTAAATACACAAATCATGTCATCAGTCTGATCAATCTGTTTCATGTCATCTGGAATAATAATTCTTGAACTCACATGGACTGAATCAGTTTATAGATCCATCTTTATTCACCTAATTTTAATATATACTTAAGTCCAGCTGATGAAACTGAAATACATGCTTAATTTTAAGCATATTATTAAGTGTCTTGCTGAATTGTCCTATAAAGAGGAACATGTGTGTCTTTGCTCAAAGTCTTAATTATTTAATCACTGACTTCTTAACTTCAATTTTACCTATTGGGCAGAAGGAAATCGTTTATTATCCACTGTTGATTATAGATATGTCTTAGAGGACTGTGCATTCGGATGAATTTGTTGTTGCAATGCCTGCCTCACTCTGAACTTCCAAATAGCTGCTTCTTGGAATGAAAAGTAAGAGCTCCACACTCCTACAAAGCCATGGATCTTGTTACTCCAAAGACAAAGTGTCATAGCACTCATTCAGGAAGTGAAAAATCTACTGCAAATTTTCTTTTTTCTGTGAAAGAAATTAATCTGCATTCCGGTGCCAGAAGGTATAAAATATACACCAATGTGTGCATCTTTCTTTTAGTCTTACTTGAACTTGAGTTTGGATAAATAGTCAAAGTTTATTTAGAGAAGAGGGGGGAAAAAAAAGGAGGAGAAATGCTTAATATAACTTACTATGCAATGATTAATGTAATTGCTAGAGAAATAACAAATGAAAGTTTAAGTTAGAATTGTAAGTCAGATGTTTTTATGTTATATATCCTATTATATATTGATATCCTAAGCACTCAGTATGATAAGGATTCACAGTTTCAACTTTCTGTATTTTGTGAATAATAAATAAATTACTATTATGAATTTACCTTTAAAATCTGTACATTTTTAAAGGTTGGAGATAAATCATTATGACATTTTCATTTGTTCTCTTTTGGAGGGCAAAAAGTCATGACATCTATTCCTTAATATGTGAACAGTATCACATTACATAAAACTATGGTTTTGGTGAAAAGGTATTCTCAAAAAAATATTTAGGCAAGTCTGTAATCATAATATATCAGTAACATAGAGTAAGAAGAAGACATAATCTGTTTCAAGTCAAACCTAACAGAAAGAAGTGATGGAATAAAGCTATAAATTAGAATTTTCTGATGGTTATAGTACAAGGATGTTGGTAATGGTTCATAGGTTAACAGCCCTGAATATTTTCCTCATTTTATGTATTGTCATCTATATATACTTGCAGAAAAAACCCATAATATTATGAAATAACAGATATCTTGTAAATAGCAGAATAAAATAATTATATTCTTATCATATTTTTTTATTCTTATTACATCTTTTTGTTCATGCTGGTGCAAAAAACTTCAATTCTTCTTTTTTGTTTCTTATTTTTAAAAAGGTAATAGTACTAAGAGGATGAATACATTTTTTAAATGGTTATACTTCAGTTTAAATATTTTGACAATTAATATAAGTATTTAGATTCCTAAGTATTGAGCTAAATATTAGTTGTTAAAACTGTACTTTTTAGTTTTTCAAGGACTGGAACAATAGAAAATTATTGTTCAGAAACTGTGAAAAAAAAAATGTCTAATCTCTCAATCAAATTTTATGTATCCCACAATGAAAAGTTATAGACATATTCTGGTAGAAAGGAAAAGAAGGATCTATGAATATTTCAATAGTACAAATTAGTTATTTCTTTAAGGAACATTTATAAATGCCTGTATGATGACTGCAGTGGCCATCTAATTAAATCCTATTTTTTTAACTACAAAAATATATGGCTAAACTTGGATTTTTTTTTTTTCTTAGCATTTAGAAGTTATGTAAAAGAGGGACAGTGAAAAAGAGATGAGCAGTGCACATGAATAACATGATGTAAAATCACTTGAAACCTCATTTAATAACTTCTTCCCTGTTATGAATTTCCCAGTTTGAGTAGTAACATTAAGTTCTTGTGAGGTAAAGGCTAAATGAAAAAAAAAAGAGAGAGACAAAAGTTATGAGAAATGTGTGATTTATTTTTTCTTGAAGAAATTACTTATTTGGGAATTTGATTTTTCCAGATACAAAATGTTCATTGAGCTCCTCACATATCAAACCACAGGCTGCTGATGTATTTTAGTAGGATACCTGAAATATTTGAAATTTGAGAAAGCTGAAGATCACAGTCTGTCTTTGTAACCCCTTATTTTAAATTCCTTCAAGATACTAACTTTTGAAGTCTTACACAGCTCTCTACTGTTCTGAAGCTTAAGGTCATTTTCACCTTGAATATTATCTTTTGAGGGTTGATGTTTATCTCCCTTCCCACTGTTCTTTAGCCATGCTTCATCTGGGCTATTTGGTGACTCTATCCACACTCGGTGGGAATCCATTGTGTTATTCTTCCACCCTTCTAACAGTACTGTTCTCTGGAATATACTGTAAAAGATATTCTGCAATCCAGTACTGTCTATTCTGTCTTCTCGTAATCACTCTTACTTTTCACAGCAAAGACTCAATGTGTCTCCATTCCAGTTTTAATAACTACCCTGTTCTATTCCTTTATTTAAAGTTATTTCTTTTTATTCCCTTATTATGCTTGTCATCTTTGCTTTTTTATCTTGAACTGCTCTGCTGAGCTGTCATGTTCATTTCCCTTTGACTCAGCATGGATAAAAGTTCAACCCATTGTCCAGTCATGAACTGGCATTACAGCATGGGGCTAGCATATCTCTGCTAGTCTGCCATTAAAACACATGTACGGACTTTTTTCTAGAAGACCATGGTCATCTGCTCATGCTGAAACCACATATGTCTTCCGACAGGTCTTTGCTATTGTGTTGTTTGTTTGGGTTTTTTACTTCCTATGGAAGTTTTCAGTTCTTGAAGTTTTTCTTTAAAAACAGTTATCAGGACAACAGTTTTGTAAGATGTTGCATATATTACATGACTTAAGCTATACTTCTTGTTTTAAAAATATCGCATAGATATCTGGCATGTTTCAAATAGCTCTGGATAATACATTGTTTAAGAGCTGTTCTTCCATTGATAACAGTTGGGGTAGTATACACTGTGTCTTTCAAGACATATTCAAAGAGAATGAAGCTCCAAGCAAATGTTTTTTTCATTTAGACAACAGTTAGACTAATAGACTACCGCTCAATTAAAGAACTGCTTTTGGGAATGCTTTGATTAAGAAAGAGTGGTATCATCAACATGGCCACTGTAAACTCCACTTGGACAAAAAAGTGTAACATTTATGTCTCAGACATCCTGGAAAGAGAGGGGTTTAAGAAAGGGGGGAGAAGATAATGAACGGAGAGATACCAAAAAGAATAGTTAGAAAATACTGAAGATCTGACAGATATGTTTTTTAGAGCACATTCCAGTTGTCAGGTCAGTAGTTTTCATCAGTTTATGGGCACCTAGAATGGAGTACTCAAAAGAGAATGTTAACCTAGACACAATGTCATGCTCACAAGTATATATAACATTTGGATCAGAGCTAATCTGTATTTTTCCAACTTTGAACTCAGCCAGGCTGATCTCAGCTGGAGTGAGTGACCAAGTAGTTATGACTATTGAGTGAATCAGCCTTATCAGACAGGCAGTTCATAGGCGAGTTAGTTGTGTGATTTTATTGAAAGTACATTTTATCTCATTAGGTACTGTTAAGCTGTTAAAACATTCTAAGATAGTTATCTTTATATACATTAATTTATCAAGTTAATAAATCTCACTGTATTTGGTAATCTGGCAGATGACAGTAACATATACATATGGCTTCATCCTAGAATCCTCTTTCCTTATCTTGAGGTATCACTCTAAGTTTTCTTTGGATTGATATGAGAAGACCTCGGCTTAGGTGATCACCTTCATTAAGGGTTAAAGGTGAACATCATATTCAGTTAAAAGGAAGGGAGAAATTAAGTTTAAATGGTTATTTCTTTACTATATATTTAACTGATGTGAATGCATTCTTTTATAAAAAAGTATTTATTAACAATGTCGTGGGTTTTTTCCTCTCCAAAGCTGTTCTTTACAGATTTTTTTTTTTTTTCAGGAAATTATTGCTTATATACATACCCAGAAAAGATATTCAGTGTTACTGAATTTGATGGATAATTTGTTGATATTATACTCAAAAAGGTCCTTAGTTTTGTAACTTAATCTCTTGAATTAACCCAACATCTGACATAACTGTTAAAATTCAGATTAAGAGAGTTATATTTGCAAGTCAGCATGTAAAATGGGTTGGAGGTCTAGTAGGGACAGTGGTACATTTGGAGAGAAGTCGTTAGCAATTAGTGATTAGAAGTGATTAGAAGTGATTAAGTCATTCTGCACTGTACACAGACATTATGATTACCTTGGGCATTTTAAGGTCAGAAGAATCATACTGGTCTTACTGAGCTGTTACATTAACTCTGTTGTATAGTTCTGTTTGTAACTTCAATAATGAGCTGAAGTGCAGATCACACTAAGGTTCTGGGCTTTTTTTTTTCTTTTAGGAGACTTAATTTTGCTTTTAGCTATTTATGATTAACACAGTGTTAAAATTCTGAAAATTACTTCAATTCAGGATTTTCTAATTCCTAGTAATTTGACCTTGCTCTGCTTTTGTCTACTAAATTAAATAACTGAATTACATTAAATTATAGAATAGGATCTTATGGGATTGTGATCAAGTTGCTTTCTACTCTTTTTCTGAAGCAAATGGTATAGTTATTTCCTTATATTTCGTATTAGGAAGAGTATTAAACAGATGACAAAACACTTCTCTGATACTTTTAAAAGGTTTTCTTATCCGTTTTATAATGTTGCCTTTGATCTCTCCTGCTCCCTCTCTCCAGTGCTTTACAGTATTTGTGTCTCAAGTAGAAAAAGTCTTAGCATTGTGATACAGGGCTGGGGAACATTTTATATTTTATGGTGTGTGAATGTATTCAAACTGTGATATTCTTCTCTTCAGGGCTAAATTTCACTTACACAGCACACTGCATTGCAAAATTCTGTAATCAGTGACCTTGGGATACCCTCAATTTTTTGAATGTATTCACCTTTCAAGTATTCCTCTTGTCCACTTCATATTGGTAGATGACATTACCTTTTTCCATTGGTTAATATTGTCACATATTTTGCCTTTTTAAAAAAATCTCATCTTCATACTGAAAGATGTAGTTCTAGAGCCAAGTGCACAGTGATGCCTCTTCCCACAAAAATGTTCAGCCTGTAATTGTTGCAGTAGCATCACAGCAACTTATCACGTCTTTCCCAGCTGTGTGCAGGACGGTAGCTGAACAGCCAGCAGAAATGAGAGTAAAGAATTGTGGAAAGTGTCCTTTGATTTCTGATCCTCTGTAATTTCCTTCTAACAGAAGGAAACCTAAGAAGACTTTAACAGTAGTTTTTTTATCTCATTGTGCTTTCACTCTCTATAAAAATGATACAACAAACGCTCTATATTGTCAGGAACGGAACTTACCATATCATAATAAGGAAAAGGCTGTTTCCCTGAGCACTTTCTTCTCTCTGACATATTGGAAGGTGTAACACAGCACCTTCCATAGTGGATTCTGCTTGCCTTCCTTCCCATTTCTTCTTTTTGATTTGCTTCTCACTGACAGAGTTCACTGGTTAATTGAGACACTTTGCTGGTGTGTTTTTCCCTGAAACAGAATAAGCATAACACTCAATTATAACATAATGAGTCACAGTTTGAAAATACTGAAGAAGAAATCTGAATTAACCATGGACAAGAACTGTCCTTCACCATGGCTGATTAGGACACAACTATGATTTACTACGTTTAGCTGTAGAATTTATATGCCAAGCTGCCATTAAAATCTTATGATGTGAGATCTCACGAATTAGCACATTAATCTTGCTGCTATTATAACCTCAATAAGCATAAAATTAAGACAAGGTCTTGAAGTTCAAGCAAAAGATTTTTCCAAGGTATTTAAAACTGAAACTTTAAGAAGAAGAAAAAATGCAGACTAGCCTTTTCTTTATCACTGGATAAAGTCTGATTCTCTTAGATATATAAACTTCTGTTTATCTATCTATATATGTTCAGGTTTTATGGAGTAGAGATTAAACTAGAAATTAATATAGAAGATATTTCTGAGTTTATACTCTTAGAAGTCCAAATTTCAATGTTGAAATTAATACTCTGCTCATTTATTTGAGCTTTTTTCTACATTTCTAGAATGAATATCCTTTGGTTCTCATTGTAGTCTCTGGAAGACAGTCAAATTTACTGAGCAAGTAGAACAGTCATTAGAAAGAAGCATGAGAATTAGCAATGCATTCTTTAATGTGTTTTGTATATGCATGAAGTATGTGTGAGTGGAAGACAAACCAAGACAATAAAGCTAAAATAGATCCTGGTTGTTCCTTTCTGTATGCAAAAATAAAGTCAAAACAAAAAATAACCCTACACTGACACTGCAAATGGACTCCACGAATCAAATGCTTGTGTACCTTCCTTCTGACCAAAAAGGACAACATTTCTTGCTGCTAGAGACAAAGCCAATAGACAGAGATGAAAATGTTTTTAAAAAGCTAAAAATCCAGTCACCTCAGTGTGAGTCAGAACAGCAGCAGCACAGAAACAAAAGCTAATTGTAACATGTCTCCTGCACTTGGCCTGAAGGATTTCTGTGCTTGGAATAAATTTGTATTTGTTTAAAAACATCCTTATAGTTTTTAAAAATCTAGGCACTCCTCTGAAAAGAAGTCTCTTGTATACATTTCCAATGCAAATTTTAACTCAGTGAACTACAGCCTGAAGCTAATTTCAAGTACTTGCTCATATTTACTTTTATTTGGCTCACACTGAAGAAGAGAAAGGCAGATAGAGAGAAAGATGTTTGAAAAGGTCATGAGATCTCGAACAAAAGCAATGTTAGGCTCTGTCCTAAAAACCGGCAAATTATTAGAAGATCACAAGTAATTTCTGAAGCTCCCAAGGAAATTCCATGTTTTGGTACATGTATGCCTGATAATTGAACAGTGAAAATTAAGCTGTAGGATGTGAAAGACATTAAAAAATAATAATTAAAAAAAAAAAATCAGTTAAAATACAGTTCAAAAGCAGACTGCTGAATTATTGAATGGAAAGCGT
>JAAGNO010007526.1:12179-26218 GCA_033439905.1 Ceryle rudis
TTTCTTTTAACCCCCAAGAAACTGAGCAAGATTCCTGTGTTTTTAGAAAATCCAAGATTTTTCTGGGTAGTTTTTCATTCTTTGGTTGCAGAAAGAAAACTGAGAAGCTGCTTTTGCTCACAGCAAAACTACAGCGGTTTCCTCCACTGGCACACCATATTCCTAGGTTTCAGACTTAAGCTGGTATTTTAAGGATCATGAGTTTTGTACCCATTTATATTTTGTTAAATATATTTCTTCCAGGCTTTCCATGAAGCTGTTTATCATCATGCTCCTGGGTATTTGGACAAGTACCTGAATACTGTGCCATTAAAACTGCAGAATTGCCTCCATCTGGCTGGAAAGCTGGGGTAGAAAACTGTACTGAACTATAAGGGACTAAGTGCCTACAGGGAAACAGGGCAAGTCAGATTTTTATTCCAGCTTGAGCCAATCCTCTGCAAAGCCTCAGGTGAGGTGGTTTATCCATCTGAGCCCCAGGGGGGTTGGTGTTGAGAGCATCTGACTGCTGCTGTCATGCTTTGATTTACTGGGGGTTTCTGTGCCAGCTGTTGAGGATATGACCAGGACATAACTTCCAGATTCACAACATTTTGTCCAATTAAAGCTTCCTCTTGGCTGATTATTGCTGCTCTAACAAATATTTATTATTCTCAGCATCTTGTGGGTGTAGATGTTTCCACAAGTATTATCAGAGTTTTTCTTCTGCCTTTGTTTTTTTCTTCCTTGCTGGACACTGCTGTGCAGCACAATGTCACAAATACATGAGTGGCAACACTTAAAAACAGCCTGAAAGTAGTAATTGTGGCTTTTGTTGATGAGTTTATATGCATTGCAAGACTCAGTGGACACATATCACAAAGTAGTCGTTCATTGTTGTTGTAATTGGATGTGGCTGTTAAAATCTCCCAGTCTTTTTGGCACTTCACCACCTGATGTTCAGATCTGCTGTGTTTTTCCACATCAGGTCGGTGTCCTCCATTTTATAGATGTCTGTATCATAGCAGTACCTCTGTCAGACATGTTCTATGGGCTGCAAGTGTTAATCAGGAGATACCTGTCAAGAAGGAAGAGGTAGGAGTTGGAAAGAGGAAGAGGTAGGAGTTGGAAAGAGGAAGAGGTAGGAGTTGGAAAGGTTTCTATCCATTCATTTTTGTTTGAGTTGTTCTTTTTATTCCTAAGTTTTTTTCTAAGGTGCTAGATGGATAGTAGTAACTGTCATGATTAAGTCATGGAGTGATGATTAATTCACAATGACTTCTAACAGCATGCATGTAAATATAGGTAACACACATGACTTGTATTTATAACAAGTTTCTGACAAGTATCAGTCCCTGCTTATGCCACACATCAACCCAAAATGCAGCTGGAAATCAGGTCTCTGGAGCAAAAGGTGCTGGTTTCCCAGCTGAGAGCTGCCAAGGGTGTGGTGTTACCCTCTGGCTTGCAGACAATGTGACCACTGTGGGGCAACTGTCCCTGCTTGTGACATCACCTGGTCATTTCCTGCCGGTGGCTTTATCAGATGTTGAGTCCTGAATACAAACCTGCTAAACTCACTGCCTCAGGCTAAACGGGCTTGAAACATTTCCTCTGCAAAAACAACTCAGGTGTTCCCCAGAAACAAACTGTGACAAATGTCTTGCCTTGCTCATGAGAGGGAACATCCAGCATCCAACACCTGCAGCACCTCCGGGACAAGGATGCTGCTGGGAATCAGCAAAAAAACGATCTTTGGTGATATTGCTCTTCCTCCTACCTGGGTACAGGGGGTCAGGACTAGCAGCATGGAGAGCTTCTCTCCTTGGTCTTGGTTGTCCTGCTGCCTAGAAGAAAGTGGGTCTCTTGTTTGAATCTGGTGATGTGACAGGTGGAAATTACTTCCAGCTGTGTTCTGCAGACAGGTTCTACCACAGGTTCAGTGCTGCAGGTAAAATCCCTATCCTGTTTTACCCAGGCTGCATCACACACTTCCCATTGGACAGCAATGTCTAATGTCTAATGTTCTTGCCCACCGCTGTAATTCAGAGACACCGCATGTCCTGGCAGGCCCTCCATGTCTTCAAAAGATAATAGAAGAAACAGAACAGGTTTTTCTCAAAACTGTTCCTCTCCCCTGAGGCACAATGTTTTCCACCAGTGCAATTTAAACTTGAGTAACAAAGATGTCGATTGCTAAGCTAATTCTACTTTGCTGTTCCAGCAAGATGATTTTTTTTTTGGTGCTAAGGCAAAAGCATTTTTAAGTGATAGCTGGAGCACCAGATGAATCAAGTTTGACTTCCTACTGTGCATGAGAATGAAATGTTGATTTTGCAATCGCTGATGAAGTAAAACAAACTCCAAAGCACAGCTACTCTGCCCGTGGGAACAGGAGGGACAGGATTCAGCTTTGGATTTTTATTTTCAGAGATGAATGAGGTTTCAGAAATCAAGATAATGCTGTTTGTGTGTACTAGTGGTAAGTTTGCAGGAAACTTCCATAATTCATGTCTGTGAAGCGTCTCAAAATGCAAAATACTATTAATTCTGCCATTCTTTGTATAGTCTAAGAATAGCAGAATGTGTAAGAGTGTTCAACTGGTCCAAATATTAATAGAAAAAAATCCCTCTCTTTTACTTTGAATAATTAATTTGGCATCCATGTCAGACTCAAAAGCTGCTTTTGCTAAAGCATATGAAGTGCAAAAAATCTCTCATAGTGTGTGAGGCCCAAATCTGTTCACAATTTTGCCAATACGGATCCAAAGTCATTGTGCTCAAGTCAATGGAGTTAGTCAGGAATTGCCCCAGAGTGAATGAGAGAAGAATTTGACTCATTTTGTGTATGACAAGAGATTATTGCCCAAATTGTGGCTTGATAAAAACAAACAAGCACTGATTTCAAAGGCCCATCTTCACAGTGGGTAACGGATGGTCCTGATAAAACTGTAACCATAGTGAGTATTTAACTGGTGTGCTCATAAAGCACCATTTTAGCAAACATAACCTGTAACAGTCAGCTCAGACCCTTAACAACCTCGAAGTATTCTGCATAAATGTCAAGGTACTCTTCAGGTGCTCCAAGACAGACAGACAGATGCTGAAGAGCTTCGGTAGGAGCCGGAGTGATTGCTGCTTTGCACGAGTCAAGATGAAATGAATATTGAGAATAATCAGTGAATTCCCAACTGGAAATATGGTGACGTGCCAACAACCATTACTGCTGCTGATGTAAATGCATCCTGCTAATCAGATGCATCCAAAGGTAGCTCTGATAGATATCGTTTCAAAGCAGTTTGTGTTGGTTTGGTTTTATAATGAAGATGAAGATGGCATCTCGTTAGTTTTTTCCACTGCTTTGGTGTAGGAGGGTTTAGTTCTTGCTCACTTTGTGCAAGCAGACTGGAGGTTTGGATTTGCAGCTCTTTGAGGAAGATAGTTGTGATGAGGGAGATGAGGTTTGCCATGGGTGTGGCATATAACGGTACGTGATAAATGGTAGTAAAAGGCAGAGATACTGCAGGGTGGCAGGTTGCCTCCAGGACCCTGGTGCTTGTGTGCACACTAGGATGTTTCATGTCTACAGCCACCTTTGAGCTCTCACCGTCTCCACTTCCCTGTCTGTGCTCACAGTGTGGCTCAGCTCTTGTTTCTGCTTTCCCTTTTCCTTACCCAAATTCTTTCATGACTCCTCACCAGCTTTGCCATCTTACTTCACCTGTTTAATCCTTCTTGTGGCATAAGCCTTTTTTCCACCAAAGGCCACTCTTGCTAGACAACAGTTAGGCCCCATCATGAGCTCCTCCTCAGTTCTCCACATTCACCATATGAGAACATGACCTGAAGGGATCTGCAGTGACTGCCATAATTGGTGCTAAGCAGTCCCATGTTGTTGAGTCAGAAAACCCTGAATTTATCACAGCCAAAACACTCTTCTGCCCCGAAGGTACTCCTTCTTTTTGGAGCTGAGGGGGTTTTACATGCTCCTAGCTGGAGGATCTCGGTCTCCACTTGTCAGTCTTTACAGCTTAACAATCATTTTAGCAACCATTTTGAAGCAAGGGTTTTTCCACTCTGGCCATTGAGTGGAGGGGTTTATAGTATCAGCTCTTTCTGCAAGGCAGGGAGATGGTTTCAAGTTCTTCCAGCCACGCTGCAGTGTAACCTCATCCTGATTTTATGCTGTCTGTATCTCGTGCTTCAAATTACCATTTTTGAATGCTTATTTTCAGCAAAGAAACTGGAGTCTATTATTTCCTTTACTGAGCTTGTATATGCCCATGAAAAGCAGTAATGGTTTTGTGGTCCATAGAAAATCAGTTCTGTTTAGCTTGCTGAAAATTTCTCCAGTTTCCAAAGTCTTTATGCCAGATGACTGAACAGTGGAGTCATCTGGGGATTCAATATCTACCAGATGAAATAAGTGAACCAAATTCCACTTGATGGAGGTAATATTCAGAACAAAAGGGTCTGTATCAGTGGCTGTATTGAAAGGATTGACCCTGCCTAGCCCATGGGGAGAAAAGCAAGGTTTGGAGACTGTCCTGAAAGTCAAACATTCCCACACTAACACGGTAGATTACTGTAACTTGGTCACATTCAGGCACTAAGAATAGACTTGCCTCAACCTTGGGGGTGAGATTGTTTGCCAATTAAAAGCAGTTAGATGTAGGTGTCATCCTGGCCCATGAAGCAGGGTGATGTTCAAACTGTCATCTAGTACTGTCCCTTTTGGCTTTGTGACCTCTATTTGGGGGTCTTCCACCCATATTGTGTGATGAACTCAACCAACACTGGTAGGAAAAGTGTTATGGAGTAGCTTAGATGGGCAGGAGCATCTTAAAACTGACTTAATGGTCTGACCATGCATCAGCTTGGGTGAAGAGGCATGGACATTTGGGGTATCCTGTCCGGGTTCAAAGGGAGGCAGATGACCCATGCCAGTACTTGCCATGAGGACATCAGAATGTGATGTTTTTATGTTATGTATAAAAAGTAAATAGGGATATGATGGGTGTAAAGCTACCCATCCATGCAGAGGCTATGAGATCTCTGCCAAAATACTTCTCGATGTCTAAGACCAACAGGGATACATATAAGGAGTTGTTTTTCACATTGCAGAAGCCAAAAGTTACTGCAAAGATCTGAAGAAAGTTCACGTTTCAGGTCTTGTTGACTAAGATAGGATAAACAGAAATGCCTGAGGTGTGCAGCTGGTAAAATATTGCAGTGTCTGCTTAGGACTGGTCTCTCAGATGACTCTGTGGAGGAGATGTCAATGAAGTTGAACCAGCTCCCCAAAAACTCCACTTTGAAAACAGCTCTCTCTGAGGAGCCTCAAGGTTCCCCACTCTAATTCTCAACGATGTCAGACAACCAAAAGCAAAGTGACTATATACTGACATCTCAAAAATTAGCAAGGGGAAGAGGGAGACTTTGTGGATGCACTTGGAAACTTCAAGTGGTTCTAAAATGCTTATAAAATCCCTGTGGATAAACTCTTTATTTGCATTCAGTGATTGCTTCCATTGAGGAGAAGTCTAAATAGTAGGGTACAGCCAAATCTGGACTGAGGTACACAAAAAATCTCCTGAAAAACATTGCTATAATTTGTTTTTAGCTCTTGGACTGAGCAATATCCCCGAAAGAAATCTTGAACTGACTGTGTGCATCAGTGTCAAAGGATGGGAAAACATCAGCCTTTGTTTTTCATTACTTTGCAAAGAAATACTGCAGTTCTGTTGTGGGTTGACGGTTAGTTGTTGGGCTTTTTTCCCCCCTTCCATTTGGTAATATAAAATTGGATGGATTTTTTTTTTTTTTTTTGGTCGACTTTGCCTGGTAATAAGCACCTGTTCTATGTGAAACTGATGGAGGTAGAAGAAAAGTGAATAAACAGGTGGCCAAACTTATTTACACCGTGCCCCAATAAAAAATTATTTCACAGAATCACAGAATGTTAGGGGTTGGAAAGGACCAAAGATCATCTCATCCAAGCCCCCTGCCAGAGCAGGACCACCTAAAGCAGGTCAATTTGCAAAATTCTGGAGAATTTAAGTAGATGTTTTCCATCAGTTGAGAAGTTTTAAGGGCTGGCATCTTTGCACTATAGAGGGAGATTTTTGGTAAGCATTAACACCCATGATCCTGAGAATATTCACAGCAGTGATGATGAGAGGGATTTAGAAAATAGGGTCTCAAAATGAGGTGAAGATTGGAAAATTCAGATATTTAATTTCTGTGTTTTCTTAATCTTCAAAGCTGTGGCACTGAGGTAGCAAAATCGACCCTTCTAGCCCAGATTCTACCCACGGTGAGAAGTGTTACTTCCACAGAAATACTATTTCAAGCTTTTCAACTAATTTGGCTTTATTGTCCCAAATGATAAAGTAGAAGATGTTTGTGCTTGGGATTTGTTAAGTTCTCTCAAAGCCAGAATATCCAATTACTCAGAAGCAAATGTCTGGGGTGGTAAAGAAATATCACTAATCTACAGTTGTTGTCATCTTACATCAGGGATGCTGTTACCAGCAAAGGGGCTTGGGGTACAAAATGCTCTCCATTGCCTGTGCCAGCACAACAACCTTTTTTTGCATGCTGGGTCCTCAAGCTGTAGAGGTGCTCCCAGCAAAGATAACACCCATCAGCCGTCAGCAGTCGATTAAAAAAAAAAAAAAAAGCAAAGAAGGGAAGCAATCCTGGACCCAGACCAGTGAAGTTTCATGCTTTCAAAAGAAGTGGATAAATAAGCTGTGTTTGTCTCTAGGTGCCTTTCCCAGAAAGAGCTAGCATCAATATTTGTGTTAAACTTTTATGTTCTTCTTGCAGAGAAGTCATGGGCCTTGCATTCATGACATCACTGGGAAGCTGTGATATCATTTACTTGCACAGCTGGCAGCACAGCTCCAGTGCTGAAGAAGGGGCAGTAGGGCTCCATTTCCTTCCAGGGGTGCACTGTGTACTTGTCAAATGTGGTGACAAACTTCTGTCACCAACCCAGCCCCTCCTTCTGTCCCTCTGTGTAAAGTTAATTAAAATGGTGCTAACAACAGCATATGCTCAGTAATTACCAGTACAGGTTGATATGCTGGAAAGCAGCTCTGTGGAGAAGAACCTGGGAGACCTGGTCCCAAAGTTGCCTATGAACCAGCAATGGGCCCTCGTGGCCAAGAAGGCCAATGGTGCCCTGGCGTGCAGGAAGAAGAGTGTGGCCAGCAGGTTGAGAGAGGTTCTCCTCCTCCTCTCCTCTGTCCTAGTGAAACCACATCTGGAGTATTGTGTCCAGTTCTGGGCTCCCCAGCTCAAGAGGAACTACTGGAGAGAGTCCACTGGAGGCTATGAAGATGCTGAGGGTACTGGGTTGTATCTCTGGTGAGGAAAGGCTGAGAGCCCTGGGGCTGTTGAGCTGGAGAAGAGCTGCCTGAGAGGGGAGCTGAGCAATGCTGAGCAAGAGCTAAAGGGCCCCTTTAGGGGGGCAAGAGGATGGGGCCAGACTCTGGTCAGTGGTGCCCAGCGACAGGACAAGGGGCAACTGGCACAAACTGGAACCCAGGAAGTTCCATCTGAACATGAGAAAAAACTTCTTTGCTGTGAGGCTATCAAAGGCTGTCCCAGGCTGCCCAGAGAGGTTGTGGAGTCTCCTTGTCTGGAGACATTTCCAAACCCCCCTGGCCAAAGGGATGCTGGGCCCCCTGCTCTGGGTGACCCTGCTGGAGCAGGGGGGTGGCACCAGAGGAACTCCAGAGTTCTCTCCCAATCCCTACCATTCTGTGTAATTGTGTGATTCTGTGATAATGACAAGGACTACTCAGGCAGGGCTCAGCACATCTGTGCCAGGAAAAACTGTTCATCCATGTGCTACCGGCTCACTGTGGTGCATGGAGGCTGAATTTGATTTTGTGAACATAAAGTGCAAATTTATAGCTTCTCATGGACTTGTTTTTTCTTGCAACTGTAGACTCCCATTGTGGGAATTAAAGGTTTTGATTTTTAAGGGGGAATATTGTGGCTTGTTAATGATGTTGCCTTAAACACTTAATTTCCGTATGTCCCATCACCTCACTTGTTAGGAGTTGAAAAGTGGAAGTAGGTCAGTCTGACTTACATCTTCTTTAAAGAAATTAAGTTTAGATGTGTAGATGAAGTGACATCAATACCCATAGAGGTGCAGCAGACTGGTTCAGGGTTGGGTTTCACTTGAAGTAACATGGGCAGATGTAACACGACAGACTCTGCCTGCCACATATAATTCACAAGTCCTAGTACTTCTCTAGTAGTAAAAAAAATTCTCACTAGAAAAGCTGCCTGAGCTTTTGAAATGTCTCTGGGACTTATGGAGCATTGTGGTGACTTTTTTCCTCCCTTTGCACAGGAAAAAGGCCTTCAGCCATGTGCTCATCAACATGAGGCTGGGCACAACTTGAACTCAGCCACTGAAAACAGGACAAGGGCCAAATTTTGCCGACCTTCTGTGGGGAGAGGAGGGACGATGTGTGAAATGCCCTTTTCCCAAATGAAAGCTTGTAAGGGATGCTCATCTGTATCTGCCTCTTTGGCAGTGACCGTCAGACGCTCTGACAGTGATAAGTGCCTCCATGGTGCAGATAAGTTACAATATACTTTGAGATAACCAGACATAAAAGGCTGCTATAAATGATAATTATAACTTAATGATGTAAACTCACTTTTTCCAAAACAGAGTCGATACAGCATTGAAAACCACGTTAGAAAACATGAAGCAGTCAGTGGTGAATCACTGGGGCAGGGAGGATGACAAGTCTTCCTTCTGCTAACGGCTAATGTGGGGATATCTCCTGTCTCTCCACGCTATGCCAAACATGTCCCATTGGCACATGTGAATGTTGACAGGAGGAAGGTGAAATGAAAACCCTGTTCATACATATTACTCATGTGCAAGCTGTGGGTTTCACGTATTTTCTTTTTTCTATTTTTTGCAAATAAATCTCCTCTTCCTTCGAGCCCATAAATGAAATACGCCAAGCCAAGGGATTCTTAAAATTTAGCCACGCACTGATCGTAACTCACTGTATTTATTAGAATAATGCCCCATTTCTGTCCTATTTACATTCATGGAAAGGTGTTAGGAAAACATGATAGTATTTTTTTCTGTCTCAGTGCAATAGAGCTGCTGGAAATGAGGAGCAGTTTCTAATCAGTTTTCCATGGGTGACCTGAGTTTCACTCTAGAACTCTGTGATTTTCAGGTAAAATGCTGATTTAATTTATTCTCCATGATACTTTGAGGGAAGAATGTTAGTGGGGAAAAACATTTGATTCTCAGAGTAGAGTCCTAATATGGGTTTTGTCTTTTTCAATACATGTAGTGAGGAAAAGATGGGCACTAATAAAATACATAACACTTCTGGTGCACACATGAAGAAAGACATTTTTACAGCATGACTTCTGAGTAATCCCATGCGTAGCAGTCAGGCTGTGCAAGAAGGATTGATGAAAGTTTATCTCTCCTCCAGCTTACTAGTCCGAGCCTGAAATATCCTTATTAGCTAATGACCATTGTGTGGTCTAAAGCCACAAAGGGCCATCAGGATGCTTGGTCTGGCCATAGGCAAAGTTTTGAGCTTTCTTCCCAATTCCTTCTGTACTGAGTTAGCCAAGACGTGTCCTTCAGAAAGGTAACCTGATTTCATGCCTTACATCTTTTATCTTCACTCATCATCCTGATTAAGAAGTGTGTGTCTTACGGTAATTTCATTCTATCTAGCTTTACCTTCTGGCTGTTGGATCTTGTCATGCCTTTCTCCACTTGAACAAAAGGCTATTTTTAACTAGCATGGCTCCCAAGAAGATAGCGATATGTGGTAATAAAGTTGCCACTCAATCTACTACTTGGAAAGATAAATTGATAGAGCTTTGTGACTCTGAGTTAAACATTTTCTTACCTTATTTTTATCATGATTTACCATTTGGTCTCTGCTAAAGTCTCCAGAACAACTGAAATGTGAACTTTCTGTCTGTAGTGATTTCTCAGCTTCATACAAATGCATTATCAGAGCGATCAGGAAAGTGTGCATTGTGTTGACGTGCATAAATGAAAAATGACTCAACAGCTTTACTTTAACACTTCCCATAAATTCGTCTGTTAAATGTAATAAACGCGTTTGCATTACGGCAGGGGAGGTGATGTGTTCACAGAGAAGTGTTTTATTTTCAGCAGAAATCTGTCCTAACTCAGTCCCTCTCTGCCCATGTAAAGTGTCTCCATGAGTTTTAGTGTAATGTGATGATTTTCACCAGTCATGTTGATCCTTAGCAATGACTATGCCCTGTCCAAGAGAAGGTTTTGTTTCAGTGGTGGGTGCAGAAATGCATCACTGGTGTCTGTATTTCAGCTTAGGTTTGGGGGTGACTTCAGGCTTGATGGGGCTCTGAGCAACCTGCCCTAGGTAGTGATGTCCCTACTTGTGTAGGGAGGTTGGACCAGATGACCTCTGGAGGTCCCTTCCAGCCTAAAACATTCTATGATTCTTTGACTTGGATCTATAATGTGTAGGGTGAGGGACTTCTCCTGTTGTCCTGATCTTTCTTTTCTCCCACAACAGTTTACGAGGTGGTGACAGTGACAGGAGATGTCCGCGGAGCAGGAACTGACGCCAACGTCTTTGTTACTCTTTTTGGAGAGCTTGGGATTACTCCCAAGACTCATCTCACAAGCAAGTGAGTATCCGGAAGGAAATCTGCATCTCTGAGGCCTTTTCTTCAGTAACTTTTCTTTCATCTTGATGAAACGTAATATTGTGCTGGTGGATGTGAAGGGAATAAATCCAAGAAGCATTCTGAGATCTCTAGGGAAATGTGAATTTTTGACATTGCATATATCTTACCAAATCCTTTGCAAACCTGCATTCCTGTCTGTAGGTGGAAATGTGTGTTCAGATCCATATTACATAAGGCTCACACTTGCAAGGTGGGGGGATATTTGCTTTTCTTAAAGCCTAAATTAGGAGCTCCCAATTTAGGAGCTAAGAATATTCATCCCTTGTTGGAGTGAGCATGGTGGGCTATGCTCTCATGCCTAAATCCCACCAAGGTCTCCATGCTAAGTCAGGTACAGACATAAGTGTCCTTGAACGGAGTAACTCAGTGGGTTTGAAGAAATGTTGTTGATGAGTAACCACCCACATCCAGCTATAGGAAATGAAGCAAGCAGAAATGGAAGAATTTAAGCTGATTCCCAGTTTAAACCATTTCCATCCTATCTGCTGTATGCCTTGTTGCATGCCGCTTCGGTTGCACATTGCTGTGGTGGCACTGTTCCGCTGTCCTCCAGCTGATGCCAGTGCCACCTCCTGGATGCAACTTCTCAGTTCTTATCACTGTGCTGAACTTATTTCAAACCATATTTTACAATTAAAGAACCTACTATGAGGCTTTTGACTCTCTCAATAGCTTAAAAAAAAAAAAAAAAAAAGAAAGAAAAGAAAGAAAAAAGAAGAAAAGAAAAGAAGAAGTGAGCATCAGGGCCGTCAGGTACTCAGCTCCCAAGAAAGCAAGATGACTTTTAACTGACAAGGTCCCAGCTCTGCACGAACTAATTTTCCCTAGCCCACACCACTGCACTAAGATAAAAGAGAAATCCCTTCTTTGTGGGGTCTAGGAGAGGCTGCGTGTCTCTGCTTTTCGATGTTCTTATTGTTTTGGTTTTCTTGAAAATGTGCTTCAGAATTATTAATCCTGTGCTAATGTCACACGGTAACTTCACATTTTCTCCATTTCTACAGCACCGACAAGAGGTACCTGCAGCTATTTTAAATTTTACCCTCAAAAGAGCTTCTCTTCCCAGTGAAGCAACTCAAACATGAGAGTCTGTAAAGAAAATGATATGGGAATGGTAAAGAAAATACATGAAATTTCAGCCCTGTTTGCCATATTTGAAATTCAGAAATCAGAGCCAGGCAAAGGAGTTTTATTATTTTAGCATCCCTAGAAACACCAGGGAGGATTTACTGTTCATATATTATACATGTATACAAAATTCCTTGTCTCTGTTCTGTGATTTTCACCTAGACGTCCCAGCGAACTTATGAAGTAGAACACCATTTCTCTTGATTTAACAGAGAAGGAAACTGAGCCAAGGAGGTAAAAGATGGCATGGTGCCATAGCAGGTTAGTGGCAGAGCTGGGACCAGCAGCAGCATTGCTTCTAGCACCCAGATCTGCCTCATAGCGTTTGGCAAATCCATCAAAGCAGCATCTGCTTTCCACGGAGTATTCCTGAGGTCAGTGTTTACATAATGAGGCATTTGATTCTAAACGTGCTCTTTTGCACATGGCTATGGAAAGAATCCAAATATTTACCTTAAAAACACCCCCAAAACTGTATGCTCTTTAGAGAATAAGTCGAGAAATACCCATAATAGATTTCGTAATCAGCTGTGCCCTTAAATGAGCTATTGGTTGTACAAGCCTTCTCTGTCACCCTGGTTAGCGCCTGCTCTTTCCTCCTGGACTCACCACTTTTTATTTATTTATTTTTTGTGTGTGTATGAAAGAAAGAAACAAAGGGATGATTTTAGGTTACAGCAGCAACAATATGAGCTTATTCAAACCTGAGTTAGCATTCTGGGCTTGGTCCCTGTTGCTGCAGAAAGCAGGTGGCTGAGCTGTTGGTAAGGAAGGATGAAAGGCACGAGAAGACAACCTTTTGCAGTTCAAGGATCTTAAAACTGCCCCCATAGGAGGTGACCCCTAGAACTGCAATTGCGGCTTTCCACTGGGGGTTTCCCAAACATTGGCAAAATTTTGACATCTCTAAGCAAATACTGGTACATTACAGGGCTTCATTAAGGAGCAGTGAGGAAAAAAAAAAAAAGTTGTCCGGATGTAGGAGTGTCTGCAGATTTGTTTAATTGATAGTCTTGTCTCCTAAGTATGAAGCAATCTGTGAAATAGTCAGTTTTGCCACCAAATTTATTATGCAGCTTTGTGAATATGGCAAAAGGATGGAATCTCATGCATCTTTCAACTACATGAGTTTACATGAGTTCACTTATGACTGCAAATGCATGACATTTTATAGGTGTTTACATTTCCCCGTGTATGACAGAAAGCTAAAATATCATGCATTGCTTAAAGATGGTACTACTGTTTCAGCTTCTGGTTAGAATGGGTTTCTCTTATTGCTTTCGTGATTGTGTGCTGGTAGTGAAATACATGACATTTCTGATCTGTCGTGCACAGTAGAAGGAAGCCGTGGCAAGCTGATGAAATATCATGTGTTTTAACATCAGCCCACAATAAGGTAACTGTGAAAAACAGACACAAACCTTCATCGTGACTTGTCAGGAGGAACGTCAGTTCTGGAAGTGGCAGCACCCAAATTCTGTCCCAAAAGATTCATTTAGTTAGGCAAGGAGGTTTAGCCAAGTAGCATTTGAGTCTGGGAGATACTGGAATGAATCCTCCCTTGAGGTCACTATCTGACAGTGTAGGGGGACAGTAACACTTCCCCATTGGTGCCAGAGATGGCGGATGGGTGCTGGCAAAGTGCTGCTCAGCCCCAGCCACTATTGACAAAATCCCACATCAAAACCCAGCTCACAGAACTCCCCAGATCCCCACCTGCCATCCCGCACCATCTACAGCTCAGCCAGAAGCTAAAAGCATTACCACAAATACATTTCTTTCCATGCGCTCCATCACAACCACATGGTGGACATCAAGGCATCGTTTGGTGACATTTTGGCAGTCCCTGAGACCTTTCCCGCAGGCACAAGGTGCTTTGCCATGGTCCAGTGCTGACAGAACAACACTGATTCTCCATAGCATTTTATCTCTTCATGCTCATGTACTTTCCACCACGCTGAGGCTGAGGATTGACTGAATACAAAACTCAGCTGTGAACGCTGCTGCCTGCTCAGTCACAGTATCAAGTAGCAAATTTATTTATTTGTTGTTAGTGTAAATGAATCCACATTTCAGTGTCAGGCTTACCTGGTCCAGCTTGTGACAACTGCAATAAATATTCATGAAGAGATTTTTCCTTTAAAGAAAAAAAAAAAAAAAGAAAAAAGGATAAA
>JAAGNO010007526.1:36959-52306 GCA_033439905.1 Ceryle rudis
TTGTTTCTCGTGTTGTTTTTTTTTTGTTTGGTTGGGGTTTTTTTGTGTGTTTGGTTTTGTTTGTTGGTTTGGTTTTTGATTTTTGTTTTGTTTTGTTTTGTTTTGTTATATTTCTGCTTGTGGAAGCTCTGTAGAGGCATTTGAAGCATATTTGAAGGGGAATGTTGGCGCCTAGAACAAAACCTACCAAGCTATGGGGAGACTCAGCCTTTGTTGGTGAGGAGCACAGACCAGACAGAGAATGCCTGCAAAGCTGTGAGCTTTGAAGAGATTAATTTAATGAAAAAAAATCCAGAGGCATTACTAAAAAATGCAGAAGAAAATATGTTAAAAAAAAAATAGTCAACATGCAGTTGAAAAATTGGACACACACACACACACCCCAAGAGTTCTTTTCATGATCCAAATAGAGTTATTGAGGATGGCAGGAATACTTGGAGATTGCAGATGCCTGTTTGCATTTATTTGCCTGAATAAAATGGCTCTTGTCAGGTTCCCTGTCGAATGCCACACATTTCCCAAGGAGAACAGGTTACATTTTAAGTGTTCCTGTTTCAATGATCCTCTATTCCCTGTATTCACATCCACGACATCGTATGCTCATGGCCCTTTGACAGTGGTAGTGCCACAGATTCTTATTTACCCAGAAGCTGCTATTGGCAGCCTGGATTAATTTACATTGCAGGTATTAATTACAAGGAAGGACTATTGTTCAGCCTTATGCTGCTTACTTGGGTTTATGAAGCCTTAAGATTGTATGACTGTGGCTGAGCCTTTATACAAGGGACTGGCTCAAAACTGAAGTCAGGTGATGGTTTTCCTTTGAGTGTTGTGGGTTTTGGATCACTCTGGGGGTGTCTGATGTCCTACCACAGCAGTGGGGCTGGAGAGCATTCATAATAGCTTGTAGCAGCAGTAAGGAGTTCTACTGACGCAACAGAGATGCAAAGCAAATGAAATGCAGGAGTCAATTCTCATTCCATTGTTCGATTCCTGCAGACTGGTGATGAATCACTGGTGCCACTCCGTGGAGAGACCCTTATGGCTCCCATTCCACAGACACTCATTTGGTTGGACTTCTCTTGCCTTTCCCCGGTGGTCTGCAGCCCAGGAGTTGCTCTGCATCCACAGCAGGTGGGACACCAGGACTGTCTTTCTCCATCACTGTGTCTAATGAGTACAGCTTTTATCACTTATCTGGAAACCAGGGAGTCCTAAGATTTGGTCTTCAGGTGGATTGAAGAATATCTCAAGACATAATAAAGTATTTTTGCAAGGCAACTTTTTCTCCTAATTCATAACAAAAAACAAGGTCTTGTAGGGTTAGATGATAAGTTAATTGTCCATGGGCCATCTTCCTTCTGGGGTGACAACAAGCTGTTAACACTGTTTCGCTGGTTGAGGTTAGACTGGGCTCTCTTCAGGGTGACCTCCAGTTTTCCTCAGCATAAGGGAAAACATTGCAGTTTGGTACTACCAACACATATTGGCCGTTCTTGATTACCCTTGATCTCCCTAATCAAAATAATTCTCCGTACATGCTCTTTTGTTGAGAGAAAGCAGGAACATTCATTTGCAAAGAAGGCATTTACTGAGGGTGGGGAGAGCCTGGCCCAGTTTGCCCAGAGAGGTGGTCGCTGCCCCATCCTGGCACCATTACAGGTGAAGTTGACCGGGGCTCTGAGCACCCTGCTCTAGTTGCAGATGGCCCTGCTCCCTGCAGGGGCGTTGGACTAGATGACCTTGAAAGGTCCCTTCCAACCCAAACCAGTCTGTGATTCTGTGTGATTCTGTGATTTGGTCCTTAAAACCATATTCAAGAGCACAGATACCCCCAAATTAATGCAGTCTTCTGTGCGATTGCAATTTATGCTAACCTGCCATATTTCGGTCAAGTCTTGCCAACCTGACTGTTACAAATGAGGCTGAGAGCCAAGGACTGATTTCCATCTGGTTATTTGGTCATCAGCACCCTAAACTTGCTGAAGATTGGACATGAATGGGCTATAAATGTTCATGGAACAGCAGCTCATGTCAAACTCTTTCAAGGCTGTATATTTACAATAGCACAGAACCGTGTGTGTGACCTCAAACTGTAAAAATCTTCCATTCTCTCAGCTGGTAATTGCACTTTTTGGGGGTAAAGTTTAGTCTTATTTGGCCTACTCATAATGAACGAGTTTGCAATAGGTGTGTTATGCAGCACAGTACTGTGTGGCAGGGCAGTCACAATGCATGGCACCCAGAGACCTTGAGGATATATAAAAGTGACAGCCATTGGTCATTTACTACTTTTAGTTAATATTATGTCAAAAATTAATTGCAAGGCCAGATCATGTGCAGGTGTGCTCTATCTAGGGCTGTATCTGCAAGGTCTTTTGCAAGCAGATGTGCCTCTCTATGACAAGAACCAGCTTTGAACTAGAAGGTTGGTGGTTATATCAGTTCTGGCCTGATTTGGGGTTGATGTATGAAGCATCTGTGAGTTTGCTTGGGTACATCCTAACGTCTGTAAGATCACACTGACCAGCTAGGAATCAGATTCCTGTAAAGGCTGATGAGCAGTGAAATATGGTCTTGCCTTTAAAAAATGAGAACAGCATTTATTATACCTACAAATGAGAGAAGTTCAGCTGATCAAGTTGCAGGTAAACCCCAATCTATTAGTCTTTCACAGGTTTCCTTGAATCGTTGGTCTATCCTTGTCTGAGACAGAATTATTGAGATCTGAGGAGGCTTGGACAGTTTTTGCTCATGGTGGGTCAGAGGAGAAGACCTTGAACAGGGCAAGACACAGGACAGTTTTGTTTGGGGGCAGGAAAGGCAGCCCATGCAGGTGTCTGAAGGCAGTCAGTGCACATGAAGAAGCAGCCAATGTTGGACTTCTCTTCCTGGTGTGGTTTTGAGAGCATCTTTGCAAGCACACATAGAATTATCATGCTGTAGATATTCTTTCAAGTTTTTGGGTCTACTAGGACCAAAACCTCATATATTTGAGATGGGAATGTCAGCTGTGCTATTTGTTTCCTCTGCAAAGGATGCTCGTGTTAAGATTTGACCACTTGTTGTCCAGAGTTTTAATGTTGGCTGACTTTAGATTTGAGAGGCAACGTCTTGGCTGTGGCTTGAGGATACATTCGGGGCAGCAGGTTTCAATGGACATGCTTGACTTTGAGCAAGTAGCTAACTCCTTCCTGTCTTGATGGATTACACATGTCCCTCAGGGCTCGACTGGATCTAAACTGAAGCTGTGGCCAATATTTCTCAATAACGCACAGGCACTAGAAGCTCTGGTAAGGACCAGCCGTTTGGATGGGAAGGCACCAGTCAATGATGATGCCCTGTGGGCTTTGCAGCCTCATTTCACAAAGCACCAAGCCTGGAGAGTGGGACTAGAACCTCTCCTCTCTCCCTTCTGTCATGATTCAAAATGATATCTTACATTTTGGAAACTTCTATGATGAGAAAAACTACAAATATTATTTCTGGGAATGTATAAGGTGGAGGCGTATGAAATATTAATAGGTGTTACCTGCTTATCAAAACTCAGCTTTATTTACATTGAGAACTGGAAGTGTGTAATCAGCACATGAAAATGCAGCTTAATATATTTATGAAATAAATATGAGTTGTTTACTTTTGAAAAATGGTGAATACCCCCTGTGTTAAGGATGAGATCTTGCTGCATGCTGAGATATTCAAAAGACAAGGTTTGTAGAGGGAGTAATATCTTTTACTACCCAATTGATATCACTGTCATGATATCTGGCACACTCAGTATCCAAAAATGTCTTTCTTTTTTTTTTTTTTTTAATACTTCAGTTGGTCTTATAAGGATTTTGCTTTCTTTGCAGACTTTGCCCATCTCATATCACCGTATTTGAAACAAGGCAGCTGTGGACGTTTTACTTGTAATGGGTTTTTTTGCCCATTGTTTTGTCTCTAGAGATGGGTAAGGGCAATGAGAAATTGAAATGTTGAAATAAGAAGAAGCACTGGTGACTTGTAAACTGACTGGATGCACAAAGCTCAGAAATGGGATGGAAATAGAGATTTGTAATTCATATAAAGGACCTCATGTTTCAAGAGAAAAAATGTTGGAGAGGCATGAGACATCTCTATGTGTGGTTGATATATATAAGTATCCAGTACAAAACAAGATAGAGCAGCACATTTGTGAAGATGGGGGATAATTTTGACCAATTATGTCTAGATATTGTAATTATTTCAACTGTCAATTTTGAAAGAAAGTAATTTTTTTTAAATACCTTATTTATACAAAGCAAGACTGAAGTACAGTGACACTAATACGATTTTAAACAGCACTGTAAAATTATTCCATACTTTGTTCAGAACAGAAATATTTTAGCTGAAAGGTTGTTTTCAGTTATTTCCCCAATATTGATAACAGCAGACCTGGGGAAAGCAGGAAGCACATTTCTAGTTTGTGAAATGTCTGCATCTGTGTGGGGTTTTTTGTTTTGTTTTGTTTGGTTGTGGTGTTTTGTGGGTTTTGGGTTTTTTTTTTTGTTTTTTTTTTAATGGGCTCCCACCCTGGGGCTGAACTAATGAAAAATAATGAGAAATCTTGGAGAATTAGATGAACAAGGATTTCTGCACCACTGTCACAAGGTGGGTTACCCCGTGCTAAGCTCCATGCATCTGCAGCTAACCCTCTATTGTCTCGAGCAAGGTCGTTTAAAGCTCACTTCAAAATGTCATCATCACTTTGAAGTCGCAGTAGGAACATCAGTTTAGCATATCCTACAAGCAGAGACTCCTGCATGTGGTAGATTGCCTTTCGCAGGCTCTGCAGCGGGATGATCCAGGCTGAATCCTAATATATTAACTGTTTTGATGCATACTTTGATTTCAAGGAAAAGCCACACAAAATGGGGCTGAATCTCGTGGTCTCTGGGCTGGGTGGGGAGACCAAGTGGCTGAGTTTATCATAGGAGGGGCACGAGGCAATGGTTGAGGATAATGCCATATTCAGCAGAGTAAACTTAATGGTTACCTTTTCCCATATGTGATGCCTCCTTGGGTGGTAGCAGTAATGTCTCTTTCTTAACACACTCCTAGAGAGCTCTTCTGAGATTAACAAAATGCTGATCTGGGGGCGTGGCAGCTTGACATCCTTGGTGCTACCCATAACGATGTGCATCCCAAAGCCATGCAAAGGTTCTTCAGCATTCCTCCCCCACTAACGCTGTGTTTTGGCAGAGGTGCTCATGACCAAGAGCAATGTTCAGCTCCATCTTCATCATCATCCCCTGCACCCTAGGTGTCTTTGTAATCTGCATTTCCAGTTTGAACCCTTGGTTTAAGGAGCTGTTCACCACCTCTGGAGATGCAGCTCATTGAGTTGTCAATTAGCTGCAGACAGAGATTAATTATTTTCAAGCTCTAAAGCAACACTTTGAATTCAACTGTCTCCTGCATGGGGAAAAAATTCTTCCTGAAGTGTGAGAATTTGCTTTGTGTAAGAACAGGCCATGCTTTGGAGACAGCTGGCTCCTGGTGAACCCAGCAGGGGTCCTTTGCTAGGTACAGAGGTTGCCTTAGGGTCTCATTACGTCTTGCACTATGTAGCTGTCTCTAGGGTGTCTGCTACTGCAGTAGAGAAAGGTGTAATGATTAGGGCTGGGTCAGTTGTCTTCTCTGCAGTGTTTGCAGAGACTCCAGAGGTAGTGATGCCTATGAAAACGCAGTAAGGCATCTCCACCAGGTCGGGAGAAGAGGATCTGGGAAGAGCTGGTGTTACCTTGGTGGGATGTGCTCTTTCCCAGGACAGACAAGAACTAAACTCAGATAAATGCTAGCTCTGAATCAAGCATGTTGGGATGTCAGATCCCAGCTTTGTGTCCTAAACATAAGCTGTCTGACCTTTTAAGGCTGCTCTGACCAAGAAGCGTAGCTGTCACTGAGAAATATGCTGTCGGAAGTGGAATAAAGGAGCTTCCTTTTTGACAAGTCAGTACTTTCTGTCAAGAAGAGATTTCTGTCAGACAGTTTCTGGTGGGTTGGAATGACTGACTCGATCTGACAGCGAGGAACTGAGGCATATGGATGTTAAAGCACCTTCCTGAACACTGGCAAAAAGGCTGTGGCAGACTCAGGTTGAAGCTGAGCCTTGCCTGCAGATACAGCCCCCTTTCTGCCCCTCTTGAAACAATTCTTTTTTGCTTTTCATACTAACCACAAATGTATTTCTTTGCCAGCAGCAATTCGCAGACAGTAGCAGTGCCTCTTCCCTACCCATTCCCCCACCTCTCTCCTCTGAAATCTGCCTGCTCAGTGCTGAGCAGTACAGGATGGATCTTAAACATTGCCACCCTTGGGAGCACTGTGAAAACAGAAGGATAATTGCTAAAAGTTGCCTTGTGAGAAGAATTCGTTGCTGCCTACGACTTAGCTCCCTGCTCTTAACCCAGCGTGTGTTTCATTTGAAGGCTGTGACATTTCTTAGTTCCTGGATGCAGTGCTGCTGCCCTGCCCCATGGCAGGTCATGCACAATAGAGGTAGTCAGGGATGTCTAGCAGGGAGTTCACTGTGCCCTGCAAGAGGTGATAAGCTCTAGGCAATGAAACATGGTTGACTATGTTTCTCTGCCTAAATCTGGTGCTCCTGCTGCTACAAACTCAGCAGCTTGTTCAGAAACAGCCTGTCTAATGCCCCAAATATTAGCTACAGGATTTCTTTAGACAATTCCATTCAATGGCATTTCAGGTGACCGTGATCTCGTATTGCTAAATAAATGTCATTAACAGATGAATTTGATATTCATGGCTGAGCAGTCAGCTGCAGCTTGCAGGTGGAAGGATTTGGCTGGGATGTGCCCATGTATTTTCCATAGTTGAAGGCAGGAATGAATACATAGGGGTGCTGGGGCTGGATAAGAAGATCCTGAGCAATGTGGTGGGCACCCTGGCTCCTTGGGATGGAGATGGCAGTGGGGCCAGCCTCGATGGGGTATACTGGGGTGGGGGTCAGGAGGGCTGCAGCCCCATGCCCTTCCTCCCCCAGGAGTAATGTCAGGCATGCCTGTAACATTACAGCCCTCCACCAAAATAAACCCCACTGCAATATTAATCTTTCCTTTTAGCATCTGAAAGCTGTGGCTGAGTCAATTAGTAACAGACAAGCTGCTTGACTGTCACACCTCTGCTAAATTAACGCAGTGGGGTCATATCAGTTAGTGCCACCCCACTGCTTCCTAGAGATGGCTTTCTGACAGCATCTCCAAATGCATTCTTGAGACAGCTTTGTGTGTTGGATGAGATATGTTAGGGGTAGCTGGATTGTCTCTTAACACTCAGCTGCAAAGAAAAGAAAGGTGCTGTAAACACAGAGGACACTTGAGCTGCAGGGTTGCAATGGGAAGAGGCAAGATGGCAGAAAATAGTTACTGGTCTTGCTGCTGAATTCTTGTTAGCTGTTATGCTCTTGGAATCTTGCTGTTCCTGCCTCTGAAGCTGCTAATTTAATGTCTAGGAAAGCTTCCCTCTCTGTGCCTGTGCTGCAGCAAGCCTGCACTGCTAGATGGAGTCCAGCTTTTACCATCCGTACATTTAGCATTTTACATGTTCCCAGTGCTAGGAGAAGCATTCAGAAAAAAACCAAAAACAAACAAAAAACCAACATATCCAGGCAACATCTTGATCCCAGTTTTGCAAAAGAACTCAGAGCCATGTATTGAGATAAAAAAAATAAAAATTAAAAAAGTCAAGTGGGTATTTTTGAAAAAATGATGTTACTGTTTTAAATAATGCATGATTAAGGGCTTACAGAATAGGGAACAACATCTACCCATGCTTAAAATGAAGAGTGCTTGACTTCAACCAGATCTCTGCCTGGCTGCAGTGAGAGCCTATTCCTGCATGCAGAATTCTAGCAGCTGAGTCCTCGCTGTCTTTTTGAGATGTAGCATTCCTTTCTATTTGAATTTGCACATCCACCATGTAATTCTGTATGATGTGCTGATGTTTGAGGCCCAGAAGGACCCCTGAGCAGAGTGAAGAGCTACTCTCTCTGCTGCAGCTGAGTGTCGAATTGTTTAGAGAGGGAGAGAGCACTGGCAAAAATTCAGCATTGCTCAGGATTGATCCTGTTTGCTTCCTGAAGATGAAGGATTTGTCCTGCACACAGAGCTGAGTGAAGCAGGGATGAGGACTGGCTTGGATGCACAGATTCAGAGTGCGGAACATACGAAAGAAAAGGGTAAAAGCCAGTGAGCACATGCTAGGCATGATCCTGTGGTCTTTGAGGCAGGGATGTGCTATGACCTAATCCAAGGACCACTAATGCTCTTGGAGCAGCTTTGTCTATGGAAACACATGCTGACGCTGTCAGCAACCTGGTGTGTGTTCAGAGCCCTTGGGATCTCCTGGTGTTCTGAGCAGGTTGTCAAGTGATGTCATTATAAACCCAAGATTTGAAATACAGCCATGTTGAGAAACCTTTCAAGGCGTTGATCTGACAAATAGTGTTACCGGTGTTTTTCTTGTTGACCAGACACATTTCTGGAGAAGCTGTACAATGGTGTTCTTCTTGGCCTGTTTTGGGTCACTGCTGCTGATTGCTTTTCATGGACATGTTCTCTAGGTGTCCTCCTTGGTGCTATGCAAGTGTTCAGGCATCCTTCTGGTCTGTCTTCAGAGGCATAATGCCTGATCCTACAATCATAATCTAAGTTCAGCTGCTGATGCTTGTCCTTTGAGCATCTTTTTTTTTCCTGTTGGATTCTTCTGGCCACTGAAAAATGGAGAGGAAAATTAATCACTGACATCAGAATAAGTATTCTAGGGGAGGTGCAAGGAGCAAAGTTTCTTGAAAAATGTAGTCTGTGATTAAAGACCTGAAGGTACAATGGGTCACTTTTAGTTAGAGCAGCTTCGTGGTCAAATGGGAACTGTAAATTGCACTATCTCCACCCTTGGCTAATACAAATGAAATCCTTTGGTGCTGGCATATCTCTAGCAGGTTGTTAGAGCTCTGAGCTGAAGCAAAAGACAAACATTAAGGTATTTTTTTCCCCCTTGTCTAAGCCTGGCTCTGTCCTCCTTTTTCTTGTTTAGTATGCATTGCACTTTTCTCATTATTATTTTATTTGTAATGGTATGTTTTGTGATGGGCACAAAGAATGTCAGCTCAGTTTTTAGCCTTTTCAGAGCACATTGATTAAACTGTGACAGGTGATTTTCCCTTCTCTTTGGGCTCTGCCCTTGTACTCCTTACCCCAAGAGCTGAGCGCATCTTTATAGTTCAGGGGATGGTCTGACAAGTGCTTCTCATATGCTTGCTCTCACATCCTCTCCCGCAACAGGAGCACGTGCACCAGTGTGTCTGCTGTATTTTAGGAGGATTTTTAACATACAGTGATTATGGTGGAGAAGGCAGGTGAGCTGCTCTGGCAGTGATATCCCAGGGTTTGTGATGGTCTGTACCTCCTTAGGGAATTCATTTCTGGTGTTGGCTGTGAAGCCTGGACAAGCTTCACTCCTAACTTCACACCTGCCACAGGGAAAAAATTGCTAGCCATGGATCATGGTGCAAAAAGTTTTATTTTTGCAAGGCAGGTATGTGTGAGGTGTCCTGTGAGCTTTCCCTTTTGCGGAAGCAGCATGGCCAGGACTCATAACTAAAGAGGAGATGTAGCACAGAGCTTTCAGAATCAGATAGCCAGGGCTTAGTAATACCGGGTATAGCAACACATTGTTGAGGGCATATGTGATATAACATTCCGTAGAATATTTTTCATTAATCTTTGTCAGTTTCGTTTTGTGTTTTGCTGACTGTCTCCAGCACTGGTTCTGCACAGAGAATGCAGCAATAGATATCTGTCATGGCTGAGTTTGCTTGGACAAGGTAGTCAGCTAGTTTGTGCTGGTAGATTTTGAAAGTTGCTCATGTCTGCCCCAAACATAGTCACTCTGAAAGCCATGGGAGTTTTCTCACAGGTTTCAGAAGCTGATCTCACCCTTGCTGTCCTTTGAAACCATGTTAATCCCACCCTGAGCCCTCTGAAGAACCTGCTTCTTGAACTCACTGACATGACATGTGTGAAACGTTTCACGGTGTGGCTTTCCCATGTGATTTTCTTTACTTTGCTTAGTGCCACGGATGATGTAGCTTCACAGTGTCGCAGCTCCTGGGATTTACTCCTGTTTCTCTATTAAATGGAAAAGACTGGATTTAATTTTTTATCTTTCCTTTTTTTAAAAAAAAAACTGGGCAGAGGAGCAGGGTGGTCACCTGCAAATTTTTGTGCTTGTGTGTGTGATTGACCTTTCCTCAGAATACATGTCACCAGCCAGGCTTAATATAAGCTAAGCTGTAAAAATAGGAAAGCATGTGGAGCAGAGGGGTCAGGTTTGAGCTTGGGCAGATGGTTGGCTCTGTAACTCATTGATGCTTTGGAAGAGCAAAGCTGGTGTGTAGGTCTGAGTTCATCTAATGGCCATGTATCAACATCAAAATTTGCACCCTCTTCTCATCTATTTCAACCTTCAGTGTCAAGGCCAGGAACTGAGTGATCTGTTCCTCTTGCCCTGGGCAGTGAATAGGCAGTGTCAGAGTTCTGCCTATGGATTTTATTCCTCTTATGGAGGAGGGGGTCAGTGTACCGGGAGCTGTGGTTCAGACATGCTTTCAAGATAGCATCAGCACAGCCTTGACTGGTTTGTAATACTATGTTTTGTATCTAGCCATTGGGTTATTTATGTATGGGGATTTCTGCCTCTCTCTTTGCAGTCAACAAATACGTGGTCCGAGTTTTTACTGGCGAAGTTAGCGGCAGTGGAACAGATGCAGATGTCTTCATTAATATCTTCGGTGAGAAAGGAGACACAGGTATTCAAATGCAAATAATTTCCTAAAATATTTCTTCCTGCACTGCAGGCCTGTGATCTGAACAGCACACAGCAGCAATCTGGCGAATGCGGGATAATTTGGCTGAGTGAAAGGCACAACAAATGGTACTGTTAGCTCTGGGGTTTCTCACATCCACAGCTTCTGGAAGCTGCGTCTGCAGAGCAGCAGTCATAGCTGGGCTGTGAGCATGAATGAAGTATTCTACCACTGAAAACCGCAAATCCTGTGAAAATTCAGCATAAACCAGTGCAGAAAGTGCTGGTCCGTTGAGGGATCCAACAGCAATGTGTATTTACAGTGCACGCAATGGGAGCTGTGTGTCCCATCTTTCAGTGTCCCTGGGTGGATAATGCTCTCCTTCCAGTGTGGCAAAGGTTGCCACTGAGCCTGCCTGGCCATTTAGAAAGACAGTCTAATCAAGGCTTGTATTAGTTGGCTTTAAATTAATGGTGGTATCTTCTATTTTATTTTTTTTTTTAAACACAGATTGTAATGCAAGAGTAGGCTAGGAATTTGAACTTAATATTTAAAAAATATTGTTAACTGAAGAATAATAAATGTTGTGTGCAGACCCAACTCTCTGGGTCACATCACAGAGAAGAGTGGGTGGAAATTCCTGGAGACACAGAAAGCAAATATTCTCTCTCTTCTGTACTGCACCAATCCTGTCAAATTCAAGAAATAATGATATGATGTCTGCCAAGTGTCCTTGAAGAGATTATGAAACCTAGTGGATAGGTCTCATCCTTAATTAATTCTCCAGACTTTTGCAAGGGGATTCATCTGATCTCACTGGAGACTTATGAAAGTGGGAGTCCAAATCTAAACGTGTTCTCTGGGCATTCTGTCATATCTACACAGAAAAATAACACCTCTAGAAAAATATTCATCCCCTTCTAACGTAAGTGGGATGAGTTGCCCTCTGACACCTCTCCCTGCCTTGATGCTTTGGGTGGGTTCAATCCCATGAGCAGCATCACTCGCACAGGAACAGTGCTGGTTGCAGCTGGGGTCAGTGCTTTAATACTTTTCATAAAGGCAAGCTCCTGTGAGATCAGGAAAAGCCAATAGCCCTGGTAGGGTCTTAATTTGAAAATAAATCCCTTCTCTGTGATGCAGCAAAGAATCCCATGTCCTGAAATGTCAAAATCTGCAGCTTGTGACCAAAGCCTTTTTTAAACAGTTGGAGATTTTAAAAGGCATTAAAAATAAAAAAGAAATGTGGTGGTATGAAAAAAAAAAGATGCAGGAGCCATCTGGATATATATTTCTGAAAACTCTGAGAGCTGTAAGTAACTGTGGCATTAGAGAGAAAATCCTGGTCTTTTGTGTGCTCAAGGAAAGGTACTTTTTTTTTTTATAATATAAAGTCCTCTGCCTTCACCTTGAATCCTGGTTGCAGAGAGCTGGTACCTGGAGAATATTTGCTTCAGTCACTGGTGACATTGCAAAACATTTCTTCACTTACAGGCACGTATGTGCCAGTAACCCTTTCCACCTTGCTTTTTCTCAGGTGTGAGGAAGCTGGACAATGACAAAGACAACTTTGAAAAGGGAGCAGAGGACAAGTTCACACTCGATGCTCCGAATTTGGGAAGGTTAAGGAAAATTAATATTGGGCATAATAACAAGGGTGGCTCTGCTGGCTGGTTTCTCGCAAAGGTTAGTTACATTTAGCATAAGGATGTTGTGGGATCAAAGTGTCTCACCCTCTCGGTGGGCTGATGACAAGAAATGAGAGGATGTTTGCTGGTTATACAGGTTTCTGGATACTAAAAAAGACACAAATCAAGTTTTCACCTTTCCAGAAGTATCCTCTCTAACACTTGTTTTTTCTGCAGAGCAAAGTGGGTCTGATGAAGTGCTGGCAGCAGCCCAGTGCAGGCCAGTGCGGTGTGTCTAAATCAGCTGCAGCAGATTCAAATTGGGTAAATTAGAAAATGAGGGATGCTCTGAGTTAAGTTAAACTGTCGAGCACCTCAGGTGACTTTGTGGCAGTGAGAAAATCCAGTTGTTAAGACTTGAATTTGCCTGCTTTAATAATATTTCTCCTGTCCAGTCCCTGCAGTTTCTTTGACAGATGAGGGGGAATTCTCCAAGCTGGAGACTCAAAGCCCCCTCTAGCTCTGTTGGCTTAACTCATTACCAACACGGTGAAGTTACCAGACTCTAAGAAATATCTGTTGAGTCTGTTCACACTGGAAATTTGTGAAGACTTATAGCTTGGCCAAATTTAAGAGATTTATCATTGTTACAGAAAAAAAAAATACACCTGCCACAAAGATCCTTTTCTTCCATTCCCACTTTCCTCCTCATTTTAATCTCCTCCTTTAAGACATGAAAGTATTGGAGCTTTTAGTGAAATGGTGGAAGGAATATTTTAAAAGTAGAAATGGGTGACTGTTTCCTTTAATCTCATTTTCTTTTCCACTGCTGGTGTATTTTAACATGGCTGGCTTTAATCCAGTGAAGAACTGACCCAAAACTTGTAAACCTGAGGTAACAGGGGGGCTTGGTGTATTACAAATGCAAATATTAACAAATGCTTTTCCACCATCACCATACACTGCACTAGAAGTTATTATGTTTGTGCTACTTGGTGGGGACATTGCTGTTGTTTTGTTAACCACATCCAACGGGATCAGGTGATGCCCGTCTGGCCATTTGGCTCCCAAAAACTGGATCTCTCGTGCGGGCCCCTTGACCTTGCTTCTTTTTATAGCAATACCAACATCTAGAAGAATTTAAATTGTTTTCGTACCTTTCTCAAAACCTTTTTCTGCTGTTGTCCCATACGATGATGTCATCAATGTATTACAAGTATTCCGGAGCTCCACCTTACTCCAGTGCAGTATGGATCAGCCCATGGCAAATGGTAGGGCTGTGTTTCCACCCCTGGGGCAGTTGATTCCAGGTGTATTGGACATCTCTCCATGTGAAAGCAAACTGTGGCCTACACTCTGATGCTATAGGAATAGAGAAAAATGCATTAGAAATGTCAATGGTAGCATACCACTTAGCGATCTTTGACTCCAGTTCATGCTGGAGTTCCAGCATATCCAGTATGGCAGCACTCATTGCTGGTGTAACCTCATTCAAGCCACCATAGTCCACTGTTACTCTCCATTCCTCATTAGATTTTCACACTGGCCATATAGGACTGTTAAAGGGTGAGCAAGTTTTGCTAACCACCTGTTGATCCTCTAGTTGACAGATCAGCTTCTGGATAGGAGCTACAGAGTCTCGATTGGTGCAATATTGCCGTCGATGCACCGTTTCAGTAGCAACTGGCACCTTTTGATCCTCAACTCTCGTCTTACCCACAGCAGCAGACTCCTCTGAAGGGTTAGGCAGGACCGTCAGCTAGTTCTTGCCCTCAATCTCTACAGCTGCTGTACCAAAAACCCATTAATCACCTTTTGGGTCCTTATAATACCCTTTCTTAAGGAAGCCTATGCCAAGGATGCATGGAGCATCTGGACCATAATTGCCATCTGGGTTTGTTAGTTCACAGGGTTCAAATGGTTTACTTGGTTAACAGGGTACATGTAGATCACAGGAATTACACCGTTTTACAGGATTTGCACCATTTACAGGATTTCTATTGGCTACAGGATTTGTTTTAACTACAGGCATCACATTTTCATTCACCCTACTCACCTTTTGACCTAAGGCCCATGTACTTAGACCAGAGGAGTGTTCCTAGCACACTGGAGCAGCCTCCCTTCTGGAATAATTCTCTCTTCTTGTTTCATCTTGTAAAATCACTGAACAATATTAGTTCTGTTCTCATTCAAACCAGGACGGTTTGCTGCTCATGAAGAATGCAGAAGATGAAAAAACAGCTGTCATGCTCCCTGTGATAAATAGAGAAAAAAAAAAAAAACACAGAAAAGGAATCTCATTCTCACATTACAGACGAAGTCTGCATGACATCATTTTTGATGTTGGTTAGGTTGCTTAAGTCAGAAAACCTGAAGTAGCGACTAATTGCAGCCAACACACTGATGCTAAGCTCTGACACAGAAACCACTGAGATGTTAGTGATTAAAGGAAAGGCAATTTTTGTCTTGCAATTTCAACTGGAAGCTTGCAGAAATGAGTTAAAACAGCCCACTTATCCTCTACTGTTGGCAGATATTTAAAATAGACCGGTTATCATCTACTGTTGGTAGATGTTTTCTCTGTAGTTTGTGCCAATAACTGGGGACTCTAGTGTTGTCACTCCTGGATGAACCTGCTAAGCATCATTAGCAGTCCTTCTGATGTTTCTTGTGTTTTCTGTGTGGCTTATACTCAGAGCTGGTTTTCCACCTCTGAATATACAAATAAACATATTCACAGGATCAGCTGGTAGAGGCGAATCTGAGTGTTGATATATTCTCCCCCTGTACTGGGCACTGGGGAGGCCACCCCTCAAATCCTGGGGTCAGTTTTGGGCCCCTCACTCCCAGCAGGATGTTGAGGGGCTGGA